>SJYT01050259.1:246244-271056 GCA_006410635.1 Cephalophus harveyi | reverse complement strand
AGATCAGCCCTGGGATTTCTTTGGAAGGAATGATGCTAAAGCTGAAACTCCAGTACTTTGGCCACCTCATGCAAAGAGTTGACTCATTGGAAAAGACTCTGATGCTGGGAGGGATTGGGGGCAGGAGGAGAAGGGGATCACAGAGGATGAGATGGCTGGATGGCATCACGGACTCGATGGACGTGAGTCTGAGTGAACTCCGGGAGATGGTGATGAACAGGGAGGCCTGGCGTGCTGCGATTCATGGGGTCACAAAGAGTCAGACACAACTGAGCGACAGAACTGAACTGAACTGAACTTTTCACACTTAAGAAAATTTACATTTGAACTTTTAGATAAACGTAACTCAAACTCATGGATTGGACTTAACTGTAAGTGTGTTAATATTATTTAACCTGAGAATGATGAACAAGTTATATTGTTTCACATGATTGTGGCTCATTCATGTGAAGGTATACTCTTTTGTTTTAGAGCTTGAGTCAGTCAGATAAATCTTCCAGAAATTAAAAACACAGAGATGTTAAAAAGTGGAAATTTTCTTTTCTTTGTATTCCTTGATAGTCCTCCTTGTATAGTTTGTTTCTCTTCTTGCTTTAAAATAATAGCATAGATGATGAATCTCTTGGATTTTTGTTTACTGTTGTTATTTTCTTATATTCAATATGTTTATGTTTTTCTATATTTGAATAATTTCCTCAGTTTATAAATAAAAAGTTTCACTTTGAGGAGCGTATTTAAAAATCAGTCAAAACATGAATTTTTTTTTTTTAATTTTAGTTTCAAGATCATGTTTTTTTTAATTCTAGAAATTGCCTTCTTTTATTATTTTTCAATATTTTTGAATATAATACCCTCTCAAATCTTTATATATATATATATATATGTATATATTCAGTTCAGTTCAGTCACTCAGTCATGGCTGACTTTTTGTGACTCCATTAATCACAGCATGCCAGGCCTCCCTGTCCATCATCAACTTCAGGAGTTCACTTCAACTCCCATCCATCAAGTCGGTGATGCCATCCAGCCATCTCATCCTCTGTCATCCCCTTCTCCTCCTGCCCCCAATCTCTCCCAGCATCAAAGTCTTTTCCAATGAGTCAACTCTTCCCATGAGGTGGCCAAANGCAGGCCTCCCTGTCCATCACCAACTCCCGGAGTTCACCCAAACTCATGTCCATTGAGTTAGTGATGCCATCCAGCCATCTCATCCTCTGTCATCCCCTTCTCCTCCTGCCCCCAATCCCTCCCAGCATCAAAGTCTTTTCCAATGAGTCAACTCTTCCCATGAGGTGGCCAAAGTACTGGAGTTTCAGCTTTAGCATCATTCCTTCCAAAGAACACCCAGGGCTGATCTCCTTCAGAATGGACTGGTTAGACCTCCTTGCAGTCCAAGGGACTCTCAAGAGTCTTCTCAAACATGACAGTTCAAAAGCATCAATTCTTCGATGCTCAGCTTTCTTCACAGTCCAACTCTCGCATCCATACATGACCACTGGAAAAACCATAGCCTTGACTAGATGGACCTTTGTTGGCAAAGTAATGTGTCTGCTTTTCAATATGCTATCTAAGTTGGTCATAACTTTCCTTCCAAGGAGTAAGTGTCTTTTAATTTCATGGCTGCAGCCACCATCTGCAGTGATTTTGGATCCCCCCAAAATAAAGTCTAACACTGTTTCCACTGTTTCCCCATCTATTTGCCATGATGTGATGGGACAAGATGCCATGATCTTCACTTTCTGAATGTTGAGCTTTAAGCCAACTTTTCACACTCCTCTTTCACTTTCATCAAGAGGCTTTTTAGTTCTTCTTCACTTTCTGCCATAAGGGTGGTGTCATCTGTATATCTGAAGTTATTGATATTTCTCCCAGCAATCTTGATTCCAGCTTGTGCTTCATCCAGTCCAGCATCTCTCACGATGTATTCTGACTGTAAGTTAAATAAGCAGAGTGCCAATATACAGCCTTGACATATTCCTTTTCCTATCTGGAACCAGTCTGTTGTTCCATGTCCAGGTCTAACTGTTGTTTCCTGCCCTTCATATAGGTTTCTTAAGAGGCAGGTCAGGTAATCTGGTATTCCCATCTCTTTCAGAATTTTCCACAGTTTATTGTGATCCACACAGTCAAAGACTTTGGCATACCCTTAAAATATTTTTCTTCTTTCTAAAAATGCTTCTGTTCTGTCTGTAAGGGTAGTATTATTTTATATTTTTATAAAATATTCCAGAACTGCATGAATAATGCATATTATAAAGAATGCCTATGTTTTTGTCACCATTCAATAATCAAACTGTTGGGGCTTCCTTGGAGGGTCAATGATAAAGAAACTGTCTGCCAATGCAAGAGACGTGGGTTCAATCCCTGATCTGGAAAGATCCCACATGCAGCAGCACAGCTAAACCCATGCTCTACAACTACTGAGCATGTGCTCATGAGCCTGGGAGCCACAGCTACTCAGCTCATGTTCTGCAACTACTGAATCTGCGTAACCTAGTGCTCATGCTCTGCAACAATAGAAGCCACCACAATAAAAAACCCATGCACCACAACTGGAAAATAACCTACTTGCCACAGCTAGAGAAAAACCTACGTAGCCAAAAATAAATAAATGATAAAATTATTAAAAATGTAATCCATTTCTTCCAAGTTGTCCATTATTGGCATATAGTTGCTTATAGTAGTCTCATGATCTTTTGTATGTCTGTGTTTTCTGTTGTGATTTCTCCATTTTCACTTCTAATTTTATTGCTTTGATTTTTCCTCCTTTTTTTTTTTTTTTCTTGATGAGCATGGCTAATGATTTATCTATTTTATTTATCTTTTCAACAAACCAGCTTTTAATGTTGTTGATTTTTGCTATTGTCTCCTTCATTTCTTTTTTGTTTATTTCTGCTCTGACTTTTATTATTTCTTTCCTTCTACTAACTTTGGTGTTCTTCTTTTCTTCTTTTTCTAGTTGCTTTATGTGTTAAGTTAGTTTATTTGTTGTTTCTCTTGTTTCTTGAGGTAGGCTTGTATTGCTATGAACCTCTCTCTTAGCACTGCTTTTATTAAACCCCATAGGTTTTGTGTTGTTAAGTTTTCATTTGTTTCTAAGCATTTTTTGATTTCTTCTTTGATCTGTTGGTTATTGAGAAATGTGTTAACCTCCATATGTTTGTATTTTTAATAGTTCTCCTCCCCCCCGAAGTTGGCATCTAATCTTACCACATTGTGATCAGAAAAAAATGTTTAAAATTATTTCATTTTTTTTAAAAAAATATAAAGGCTAGCTTTATGACCCAGAATGTGATCTATCCTGGAGAATATTCTGTGTGCACTTGAGAAAAATATGAATTCCATTGTTTTGGGGTGAAATGCCTTAGAGATATCAATTAGGTCTAACTGGTTCATTGTATCCTTCAGAGTTTGCATTTCCTTGCTAATTTTCTGTTTGGTTGATCTATTCATTGGTGTGAGTGGGGTATTAAAGTCCTCCACTATTATTGGGTTACTGTTAATTTCCCTTTTAATACTTGCTAGCATTTTCTTTATATATTGAGGCACTACTTTGTTGGGTACATATATGTTTGTAATTGTTTATAGTTGTTATATCTTCGTCTTGGTTTGATCCTCTGATCATTATGTAGTATCCTTCTTTGTCTCTTATAACAGTCTTTGTTTCAAAGTCTATTTTATCTGATATGAGTATTGATACTCCTGCTTTCCTTTGGCCTCCATTTACATGAAATATCTTTTCCCAACCCTTCATTTTCAGTCTGTATTTTTCCCTAAGTTTGAGGTGGGTCTTTTGTACACAGCATATATAGGGGTCTTTTTTTTTTTTTGTATCTATTTGGCCAGTCTTTGTTTTTTGGTTGAAGCACTTAACCCATTTACATTTAAGATAATTATTGATAAGTACAATCCAATCCCATTACCATTCAAACTTTGAACAGTGATATTTAGTTCAAATTATCATTCACATACCCCTCTTAGATTATTTTAAAGCAAATTCCAGGCATAACATTAAACTAATATTCCATTGAATATATGTCTTATATTCTATATCCATTCCTCTGCCATGGACATTTAGGTTTCTTCCATGTCTTGTATATTGTAAAAATTGCTTCAATGAACATTGGGCTGCATGCATCCTTTTGAACCATAGTTTTCCCTGGATATATACACAGATATGGGATTGCTGGATCATAAGGAGGGATTAAAGAACCTCTTGATGAAGGTGAAAGAAGAGAGTAAAAAAGTCAACAGGAAGCACAGTATTTTTAAAAAAATACAAATTAAGATGATGATATCTAGTCCCATCACTTCATGCCAAATAGAAGGGGTAAATGTGGAAACAGTGACAGATTTTCTTTTCTTGAACTTCAAAATCACTGCAGATGGTGACTGCTTCCACAAAATTAAAAGACATTTGTTCCTTGAAAGAAAAGCTATGAAAAAACTAGACAGCATATTAAAAAGCAGAGATATCACTTTGCCAACAAAAGTTCATATAGTCAAAGCTATGATTTTTCCAGTAGTCATGTGCTAACATGAGATTTGGACCATAAAAAAGCCTGAGTATCTAAGAAGTGATGCTTTCAAATTGTGGTGGTGGAGAAGAATTGGGAGTCCCTTGGGCAGAAAGGAGATCAAATCAGTCAATCCTAAGGAGAATCAACCCTGGATATTCATTGGAAGGGCTTATGCTGAAGCTCAAGCTCCAGTATTTTGGCCACCTGATGCGAAGAGCCAACTCTTTGCAGAAGACCTTGATATTGGCAAAGACTGAAGGCAAAGGAGAAGATAGTGGCAAAAGATGAGATGTTTATATAGCATCACTGATTCAGTGGACATGGATTTGAGCCAACTCCGGTAGGTAGTGGAGCACAGACGAACCTGGCAGGTTGCTGTCCATGAGGTGACAAAGAGTTGGCCATGTATTAGCAACTGAAAAATAACAACAGCAACAGCAAATATTGGCTGTAATTTTAGTTTTCCAAGGAACCTTCATAATGTTCTCCAAAGAGACTGTATCAATTTACATTCCCAATGGTATACAAGGGTGTCCTTTTGTCTACATCCTCTCCAGCATTTATTGCTTTTGGACTTTTTGATTATGATCATTCTGCTGGGATGAGTTAATAGCATTGTAGTTTTGATTATCATTTCTATAATAATTAGGGATGTTGAGCATCTTTTCATGTGCCTCTTAGCCATCTGTATGTCTTCTTTGGAGAAGTGTCTATTTAGGTCTTCTGTCCACTTTTTCTAATTGGGTTTTTTGTTTTTCTGAGATTGAGCCACATGAATTGTTTATAAAATTTCAAGACCTATCTCTTGCTGGTCACATTGCTTGCAAATATTTTCTCCTATTCTCTGAGTTGTCTTTTCATTTTATTGTTTTCTTTGCTATGTAAAAGCTTTTGAGTTTCTTAGATCCTATTTGTTTATTTTTGTTTTTATTTCCATTAGTCTAGGCAATGCCTCAGATAAGATATTGAAGCAATTTATGTCATAGAGTGTTCTTATGTTTTCCTCTAAGAGTTTATAGTAGACAGTTTTATTTTTTGTCTTTAATCCATTTTGAGTTTATATTTGGGTATGGTGTTAAAAAATGTTGTTCTAATTTTATTTATTTTATTTTATTTACATGTAACCAGTATTCCTGGCATCATTTATTGAAGAGACCATGTCTTTCCTCCATTGTGTAGTCTTGCTTCCTTTGTCATAAATTAATTGATCATAGATGTGTGGGTTTATCTTTTGGCATTCTGTCCTGTCCTTAGTGGATTTCTATTTCTATTATTAATTTTCTTCTTTTGCACCAGTACCATACTGATTGGGTGACTATAGCTTCACAGAATAGCCACAAGTCAGGAAACTTGATTCCTCCAGCTCTGTTTTCCTTTTTCAAGATTGCTTTGTCTATACAAGGTCTTTTATATTTCCATATAAATTTTAAGATTTTTTTGTGGTAGTTCTATGAAAAATGTCATTGGTGATTTGATAGGGCTTGCATTGACTCTATAGATTATCTTGGATAGTATAATCAATTTGAGATAATTTTTCTAATCGAAGAATGTTTCCATCTGTTTGTGTCATCTTCAGTTTCTTTTATCAGCACCTTATAGATTTCTGAGTACAAGTCTTTTATTTCCTTAGGTAGGTTTATTCCTAGATGTTTTTTTATGATACAGTGGTAAATGGGACTATTTCTTTAAATTCTCTTTTTGATCTTTTGTAGTTAGTGTATATAAATGCAACAGATTTCTGTGCATTAATTTTGTATCACTCACCTTTACGAACTTTATTGATAAGCTCTAGTCCTTTCTTATAGAATCTTTAGGATTTTCTATGTATAGCATCATGACATTTGCAACTGAGTAACAGTTTTAGTTCTTCTCCATTTTGAATTCCTTTTATTTCTTTTTCTTCCCTGATTGCCATGGTGAAGGCTTCCAAAATCATGTTGAATAAAAGTGGTGAGAGTGGATACCTTGTCTTTTTCCTGATCTCAGAGGAAATGTTCTCAGCTTTTCACCATTGAGTGTGATATTAACTTTTGGTTTATCATAGATGGGCTTTGTTTTGTGGAGTCATGTTCCCTCTTTTTCCACTTTCTGTAGAATTTTTATCATAAATGAGTATTGAATTTCAAGGGTTCCCTCTGTTTGGTACAAATATATTTACAAGTGTTATATATTATTTTTGGATTGATCATTATGTAGTATTCTCCTTTGTCTCCTGTAATCGTCTTTATTTCAGTCTATTTAGTCTAGTCCAGTTTTCCATTTGCATAAAATATCTTTTTTCTTTCCCTCACTTTCAGTCTGTATGTGTCCCTAGATCTGAAGTGGGTCTCTTATAGACAGTATATATACAGTCTTGTGTCAGTATCCATTCAATCAGTCTATTTCTTTTGGTTGGAACATTTATCTATTTACATTTAAGGAAACGTCAATATGTATGTTACTTTTGTCATTTTATTAATTGAAAAAAATGAAATAATACCATTGCAGCAACATAGATGGACCTGGAAATTATCACACTAAGTGCAGTAAGCCATACAAAGAAAAACAAATATGATACAGCTTTATGCACCATCTAAAAATAAATGATACAAATAAACTTATTTTTTTTTTCTCATAGACGTGGAGAATGATATATTGTTATTGGGGATTAAGTGTGGGGGGACGCTGGGCTGGAAGAAGCACAAGCTGGAATCAAGATTGCCAGAAGAAATATCAATAACCTCAGATATGCAGATGACACCACCCTTATGGCAGAAAGTGAAGAGGAACTAAAAAGCCTTTTGATGAAAGTGAAAGAGGAGAGTGAAAACATTGGCTTAAAGCTCAACATTCAGAAAAACAAGATCATGGAATCTGGTCCAATCACTTCATGGGAAATAGATGGGGAAACAGTGGAAACAGTATCAGACTTTTTTTTGGGGGGCTCCAAAATCACTGCAGATGGTGATTGCAACCATGAAATTAAGAGACACTTACTCCTTGGGAGGAAAGTTATGACCAATTTAGCATATTCAAAAGCAGAGACACTACTTTGCCAACAAAGGTCCATCTAGTCAAGGCTATGGTCTTTCCAGTGGTCATGTATGGATGTGAGAGTTGGACTGTGAAGAAAGCTGAGCACTGAAGAATTGATGCTTTTGAACTGTGGTGTTAGAAGACTCTTGAGAGTCCCTTGGACTGCAAGGAGGTCCAACCAGTCCATTCTAAAGGAGATCAGTACTGGGTGTTCATTGTAAGGACTGATGCTAAAGCTGAAACTCCAATACTTTGGCCACCTCATGCGAAGAGTTGACTCATTTTAAAAGACTCTGATGCTGGGAGGGATTGGGGGCAGGAGGAGAAGGGAACGACAGAGGATGAGATGGCTGGATGGCATCACGGACTCGATGGACATGAATCTGAGTGAACTCTGGGAACTGGTGATGGACAGGGAGTCCTGGCGTGCTGTGATTCATGGGGTTGCCAAGAGTTGAACACGACTGAGCAACTGAACTTAAGTGTGGGTAAGAGGGATAGTTGGGGAGTTTTGAATTGGCGTGGAAACATTGCTATATTTAGAACAGATAAAAACCAGGACCAAAAGTATACCACAGGGAATGCTGTTCAATATTCTGTAATAACACAAATGGCAAAAGAATTTGAAAAAAGAATAGATCCTTATGTATGCATAACTGAATCACTTTGCTTTATACTTGAAAGTAATATTACATTATTGATAAATTACATTCCAATATAAAATAAAATGCTAAAAGCAAATAGAAATACTTCATTAACTATGTTTAAAATATATTGATATTCTTCATGTATCAAAATGCCATTATTGTATGTAAAGAAATAACAATAATACTTTAATGTCATAAAACATCTAGTCATTAATCAAATATCTTTTCTCTGTGTTTTATAGTTTATTTCTTGAATTCAATAAAGTGTTTATGTTTTTAGAGTATCATAACTTGTTTCTTATTAATAGTTATTTCTTTTCTCTTCTCTCTTTCCCTCTCTTTTTGCTTTGCAATTTGCCTGTTAAATAACATATAATAACATACCTAGTTTCTGGATTTGCTTGTTCATTGATTTATTTAAAATGTTCATCTTTGCTTTCCTTTTAGCAGCATTTAGACCATGAGAATACGGTAGATGCCGGTGAGATTTAATCATGCATTTTTTTAGAAAAAGTATGCAAAGTCTATTTTTCTATGTTTATGTGACATAAATCATCATTGTTTATTATTGCTTAGAATTTGTATTTCATTAGAGATTATAAATAGGTAATAGTCTAATATCATTCACTTTTCATTTATTAGCTATACCATCTCTGTAGGAAAGATAATTCTTTTCATCAGTTCTTGCATTACTTTGAAGTATGTTTATTACAATGAAGATAAATGCCTGATTTTCTACCATTCCCACCTTTATTTATCACTGTTCAAATATCTGGTAATATCACTAGCATTATCTCAAGCTGTCCAAAGTATGTTTTGTTTCTGAATCATTGTAAACACTGAGACTTAGTGTGCTATGTCCTAATCTATTACAGTTACTATTGCTATTGAAACTTGTTCTACTTTTGACCAGCTTGAGGCTCTTTTTCCTAATTTATTTACAGACAATTGCAGTAGTCTTTGCCTTACTGTGAGATTTTATTTCAGATTCATCTTCTAAATATTTTATCCCAGCATAGATATAAACTATTTCTATTAGAACTCAGCTTTAATAGAAAATGATGTTTGGATGCCATAATTAAGACACCAGAGGTTATCATTTCTACTGGGTTAATATGCCTTTTTTTGTTTCCCAGAGGGCACAGTGGTAAAGAATCTTTCTGCCAGTGTAGGAGATGCAAGAGATGTGGGTTCCATCCCTAGGTCAGGAAGATCCCCTGGAGTAGGAAATAGCAACTCACTCCAGTATTCTTGCCTGGAAAATCCCATGGACAGAGGTGCCTGGTGGGCTGCACAGTCCATGGGGTTGCAAACAGTTGCAAATGGCTGAGCACAAACACAGCACATCCTTATTGAAGAAAAAACCCATAATGGGTTCATTCTGATATTCTATAGCCAAATTTAGGATCATGGGGTTTTCACTTAGCAATTTTTTTTTAATTTATATTTTTATCTTAATATAAAACATGTTGAAAGGACACAAAACAAATGTATAGGTTAATGAGAAAACACCTTTATGCAAATAGACAGATACAGTCTCTTTCTTTTTTTTCTCTTTTTCTTTTTTTTTTAACTGAAAAGCAAACTAGGTGGGAGAATAAATTTTGAAGAGTAGATAACAAATTCACATAGAGTGGCAATTCACATTGAGATATTAATATTGAGACCTATCTTAGGATTCAGAATACCATAGTCAAGAGAAAGTGGTTATAAACATAGACATAAATAGGATTGGAAATATCCCTTGAGTTTGTAAAGTTAGAGTGGATATATTAAAGTTGGGTTCCTATGAATTTGGGTTCTGTTAAAAGAGTAGAAAACAGGAAGCAGAACTAACCATAAAGATCAAAGGTGACAAAAGAGAGGCATAAATCAAGAGCTTGCAGTGCAGTGCAAAAAATAGAGAAAAAGTATTATATTCCTGCATAAAAAAATATTCATATGTCATAAACATGACAAAAAGAATAAAAGGGTGAAATGGCCATTCAAGTGATTATCTGTGACCATGTTCAGGAGAGTTGGATTGGATGGTGGGGTAAGAAATCATATTTCTGTGGTTGGAAAAGTGAATCATATTTCTGTGTTTGGGTGAAGACTAAATAAGCAGCCAAGATAATAAAGAAACTTTGAAATTGGAAAGCAAATTTCAGCCACTCAAATCTGCCCACTCTTCGATCATGTTAGTTTTGAAATGACGTCTTTACAGATCCTCTTCACTAATCACAAGTGAAGCCAGGTTGACACAAATTTTATAAAATTTCATACACTAGAGTTCCTATGAATATGTTCTTTAAATAAGCTGTTTTATACTTTAAAAAAAAGAAAGATATGCAAACACTTTAACAAAATATTGCTAATTTTTTAGTCCTTTGGAAGGAAAAATTTTATTTTGTTCTTATGGTTCTTGTGCATTACTAAGTTCTATTGTATAATGTAAATCATTTGAAGTTTTCTATAATTTTGAATTAAAAACAGAAAATTATGAAATATTTCAATTGATAGTCAAATTTCAAATATCTACTTCTTTTTTCTTGAAAAAAAAATAAATTGATTAAAGTGAGAATTTTGTGATTGAGTTGGTACAAAGTATCATAAAATAGTATTTTTAGTAATAGTCTTTAGATAAGCAACATGAGACTATCACCTCTAAAATTTACCAATTTCAATTTTCTATCAATATTAGGTTTATCTTCTAATTATTATTTGAAAGTTAGGCAATAATTTGAAGATTATTCTTATACAAATTATTCCTTTTTTTTTCTGTGTTAAAGATAGCTATTCTCCAAACTTTTTTTTTATTCATGTGGTTGCTAGCTTTACAGTATTTTTAAAATAGTATTTTGTTAAATAAACATAATACCAATGTGTCCACTCGCTCCCTCAACAGATGGTTAACAGCAGATGGTACAGATGATTATTCATAGAATTTCTTAGTACAGAAGAAAATTCCAGGTGTGTTTGTTGTTGGTACTTCTCCAAACTTTTTTTTTATTCATGTGGTTGCTAGCTTTACAGTATTTTTAAAATAGTATTTTGTTAAATAAACATAATACCAATGTGTCCACTCGCTCCCTCAACAGATGGTTAACAGCAGATGGTACAGATGATTATTCATAGAATTTCTTAGTACAGAAGAAAATTCCAGGTGTGTTTGTTGTTGGTACTACACCTAACTTAACCAATTAAATAAGTTCAAAAGTGCCTCTTTGAATTTAACCCCATTTATATGACACTGAGAAAGATACTTACTAATACTCTTCTCTCAGTTGGTTTGGCCACTTTTCTTATTACGTTCATTCTTAGAATTCCATGGCTTCTCCTTGATAATTTTAAATATTTCAACCTTAAGTTTTGACCAATGATATATTAACAGAGCGGTGGGAATGAAGAAAACAAAAAGGGTACATTGGAGTTTACAATAACACTACAATTTTCCTTCTAGTTCTCCTTGCATATATACAGAAAAATTGTGCACCACATGAGTATAAACATACTCATAAATATATATATAACCACATGTATACACAACAAACTGTGGAAGATTCTTAGAGAGATTGGGAATACCAGACCACCTTACCTATCTCCTGAGATACCTGTATGCAGGTCAAGAAGCAACAGTTGGAACCAGAAATGGAACAACAGACTGGTTCAAAACTGGGAAAGGAGTAGGCCAAGGCTCTCTATTTTCACCCAGCTTATTAAACTTACATGCAGAGTACATCATGTGTAATGCTGGGCTAGATGAATCACAAGCTGGAATCAAGAATACCAAGAGAAATATTGACAACCTCAGATTTGCAGGTGCCATTCTAATGGCAGAAAGTAAGGAGGAGGTAAAGAGCTTCTTGATGAAGGTGAAAGAGGAGAGTGAAAAAAGTGGCTTAAAGTTCATAATTCAAAAAACTAAGATCATGGCATCTGTTCCCATCATTTCATGGCAAACAGGGAAAAAATAGAAACAGTGACAGATTTTATTTTCCTTGGCTGTATAATCACTTCAAGTGGTGACTTTTAATTTCAGCCATGAAATTAAAAGATGCTTGCTCCTTGGAAGAAAAGCTATGATAAACCCAGACAGTGTATTGAAAAGCAGAGATATCACTTTGCTGAGCAAAGTCCTTGTACTAAAAGCTATGGTTTTTCCAGTAGTTGTGTATGGATATGAGAGTTAGACCATAATGAAGTCTGGACTCTGAAGAACTGATGCTTTTACACTGTGGTGCTGGAAAAGACTCTTGAGAGCACCTTGGAAAGCAAAAACTAACAAACAAACAAACCTGTCAATTCTAAAAGAAATCAACACTGAATATTCCTTTGGAGGACTGATGCTGAAGCTGAAGCTCCAATACTTTGGCCATCTGATGTAAAAAGCCAATTCAATAGAAAAGACCTTAATGCTGGGAGGAGCCTGGTGGGCTGCAGTCCATGGGGTCGCTGAGAGTTGGACACGACTAAGTGCTTCACTTTCACTTTTCACTTTCATGCATTGGAGAAGGAAATCGCAACCCACTCCAGTGTTCTTGCCTGGAGAATCCCAGGGACGACGGAGCCTGGTGGGCTGCCATCTATGGGGTTGCACAGAGTTGGACATGACTGAAGCGACTTAGCAGCAGCAGCAGCAGCAGCAGCAGTAGCAGTGGCAATGCTGGGAAAGGTTGAAGACATGAGGAGAAGAGGGTGAGAGAGAATGAGCTGTTCGGATGGTATCTTTAACACAATGGACATGAGCCTGAGCAATTCTGGGAGATAGTGGACAGGAAAACCTGACATGTTGCAATCCACGGGGTCACAAATAGCCAAACACAACTTAGTGACTGAACAACAAAATACACATATATGTGTATTATAAGTAACTTGCATATCTTTTCATATCCACACGAAACTTTTATTGTTTTTTACTTCATTTTGTGCTTTATTTCATTGATTTTAATGTTTATTGCTTTTTAAAATCAGCAGTCATACATGATAACTGAGTAATTATTTGTGTGCTCTCTCTCCTCTAATGCTGTAATGAAGGATATAAGCATACTTAGGTTATTCACACCTCCTTTTGCTCTGCTTCATTGATATTGCATTTTTTTAAACAAATTTAGCAACCCTGTGAGAAGCAAGTATGTATTCACCATTATTTCTAACACCATTACTTGCTCTGTTCTTGTCTTTTGGTCATATTTTGGTAATTTCTGCAATATTTCAAATATATTACTAATGCATTTGGTGTGCTTATCTATGATTTTTGATATTACTATTATAATTGTTTGGGGTTTCTGTGACCCCAAAACAGTTAACTTAACTGATATGTATTTGTGTTCTGACAGCTTGACTGACCAGCTATTTCCTCATCTTTCTCTCATTGGCCTATTCTATTTACTAAGATATGATTTTAGTGATTAATAAAAGTGAAATATTAGTCATTCAGTCATGTCTGATTCTTTGCAATCCCGTAGACTGTAGCAAGCCAGGCTCCTCTGACCATGGAATTCACCAGGCAAGAATATTGGAGTGGCTTGTAATTCCCTTCTCCAGGGGATCCACCAACCTAGGAATCAAACCTAAATCTCCCACATGCAGGCAGATTCTTTATCATTTGAGTGACCAGCAAAGCCCATTAATTAGTTATTAATGTTCAGTTCAGTTCAGTTCTGTTGCTCAGTCGTGTCCAACTTTTGCGACCCTATGAATCGCAGCACGCCAGGCCTCTCTATACATCACCAACTCCCGGAGTTCACTCAGACTCACGTCCATCGAGTCAGTGATGCCATCCAGCCATCTCATCCTCGGTCATCCCCTTCTCCTCCCGCCCCCAATCCCTCCCAGCATGAAAGTCTTTTCTGATGAATCAACTCTTTGCATGAGGTGGCCAAAGTACTGGAGTTTCAGCTTTAGCATCATTCCTTCCAAAGAAATCCCAGGGTTGATCTCCTTCAGAATGGACTGGTTGGATCTCCTTGCAGTCCAAAGGACTCTCAAGAGTCTTCTCCAACACCACAGTTCAAAAGCATCAATTCTTTGGCACTTAGCCTTCTTCAAAGTCCAACTCTCACATCCATACCTGGAAAAAACCATAGCCTTGACTAGATGGACCTTAGTCGGCAAAGTAATGTCAGACTAGAAATGATTAAGCTTAGTGAGAATGGGATGTCAAAAGCCAAGATAGTCCAAATTGTGTACCTATTGTACCAAACAGTTAATCAAGTTGTGAATGCAGAGAAAAAGTTCTTAAAGGGAATTAAAAGTGCTATTCTAGTGAACACTAGAGTGATAAGAAGATGGAACAGCCTTTTTGTCGATAGAAGGAAAGTTCTAGGTGGTCTGGATAGAAAAGCAAACCAGCTGCAACATTTTTCTAAAACAAACAAAAAAAAAGCTTAATCTAGAACAAGGCCCTTCCTGTTTAAAATTCTATGAGGGCTGAGAGAGGTGAGGGAGTCTGAAGCTAGCAGAAGTTGATTCATGAGACTGAAGAAAAGAAGCCATCTCCATAACACAGAAGTACAAGGTGAAAAAGTAAATATTGACGTAGATCAAGTGCTAACGAAAGTCGTTCTCCACAGCTGGTTTTTCATGGTTTTGAGAGAGTCATTTCCTAGGGAAGTGATAAAAGTCTAGGGGTTCCCAAGGAGGGATAAGCTGGAATTCTCAAGGAGGAAGAAAGGACAAACATTTTTCCTCTACATTCCCTAGATTTATACAACAATAATATATCTTGCCTGAGGATAGTCTCTGGATTACATATTCTGCCTGATACTGTTATCTTAAAATGTAAATTATGAGAGTCAGTCAGTTCAGTCCCTCAGTTGTGTCCAACTCTTTGCGAACTCATGAATCAAAGCATGCCAGGCCTCCCTGTCCATCAGCAGCACCTGGAGTTTACACAAACTCATGTCCATAGGGTCAGTGATGCTATCCAGCCATCTCATCCTCTGTGGTCCCCTTCTCCTCCTGTACCAAATCCCTCCCAGCATCAGGGTCGTTTACAAAGAGCCAACTCTTCGCATGATGTGACCAAAGTATCAGAGTTTCAGCTTCAGCATTAGTCCTTCCAATGAACACCCAGGACTGATTTCCTTTAGGATGGACTGGTTCAATCTCCCTGCAGTCCAAGGGAATCTCAAGAGTCTTCTCCAACACCACATTTCAAAGTATCAATTCTTCAGTACTCAAATTTCTTTACAGTCCACCTCTCACATCCATACATGACCACTAGAAAAATCATAGCCTTGACTAGGCAGACCTCTGTTGGCAAAGTAATGTCTCTCCTTTTTAATATGCTATCTAGGTTGGTCATAACTTTCCTTCCAAGGAGCAAGCGTCTTTTAATTTCATGGCTGCAATCACCATCTGCAGTGATTTTGGAGCCCCCCAAAATAGAGTCTGACACTGTTTCTGTTGTTTCCCCGTCTATTTGCCATGATATGATGAGAACAGATGCTATGATCTTCGTTTTCTGAATGTTGAGCTTTAAGCCAACTTTTTCAGTCTCTTCTTTCATTTTCATCAAGGGGCTCTTTAGTTCTTCTTCACTTTCTGCCATAAGGGTGGTGTCATCTGTGTATCTGAGGTTATTGATATTTCTCCTGGCAATCTTGATTCCAGCTTGTCCTTCCTCCAGGCCAGCATTTCTCATGATGTACTCCACATGTAAGTTAAATAAGCAGAGTGACAATATACAGCCTTGATGTACTCCTTTTCCTATTTGGAACCAGTCTGTTGTTTCATGTCCAGTTTTAACTGTTGCTTCCTGACCTGCATATAGGTTTCTCAAGAGGCAGGTCAGGTGGTCTGGTATGCCCATCTCTTACAGAATTTTTCACAGTTTATTGTGATCCACACAGTCGAAAGCTTTGACATAGTCAATAAAGCAGAAATAGATGTTTTTCTGGAACTCTCTTGCTTTTTCGATGATCCAGCGGATGTTGGCAATTTGATCTCTGGTTCCTCTGCCTTTTCTAAAACCAGCTTGAACATTTGGAAGTTCGTGGTACACGTATTCCTGAATCCTGGCTTGGAGAACTTTGAGCATTACTTTGCTGGTGTATGAGATGAGTGCAATTGTGCACTACTTTGAGCATTCTTTGGCATTTCCTTTCTTTCGGATTGGAATGAAAACTGACCTTTTCCAATCCTGTGGCCACTCTGAGTTTTCCAAATTTGCTGGCATATTGAGTGCAGCACTTTCACAGCATCATCTTTCAGGATTTGAAACAGCTCAACTGGAATTCCATCACCTCCACTAGCTTTGTTTGTAGTGATGCTTTCTAAGGCCCACTTGACTTTACATTCCAGGTTGTCTGGTTCTAGGTGAGTGGTCACACCATCATGATTATGTGGGTCATGAAGCTCTTATTTGTAGAGTTCTTCTGTGTATTCTTGTCACCTCTTGTTAATATCTTTTGCCTCTGTTAAGTCTGCACAATTTCTGTCCTTTATTGAGTTGATTTTTGCATGAAATGTTCCCTTGGTATCTCTAATTTTCTTGACAACATCTCTAGTCTTTCCCATTCTGATGTTTTCCTATATTTCTTTGTATTGATCACTGAGGAAGGCTTTGTTATCTCTCCTTGCTAATCTTTGGAGCTCTGCATTCAGATGCTTATACCTTTCCTTTTCTCCCTTGTTTTTGGCTTCTCCTTTTTTCACAGCTATTTGTAAGGCCTCCTCAGACAGCTATTTTGCTTTTTTGCATTCCTTTTCCTTGGGGATGGTTTTGATCCCTGTCTCCTGTACAATGTCACAAACCTCCATCCGCAGTTCTTCAGGCACTCTGTCTATCAGATCTAGTCCCTTAAATCTATCTCTCACTTCCACTGTATAATCATAAGGGATTTGATTTAGGTCATACCTGAATGGTCTAGTGGTTTTCCCTCCTTTCCTCAATTTATGTCAAGTACCTATAATTTTGCCATTCTGTCAGACCTCTCCACCGTGACCCATCCATCTTGGGTGGCCACATATGGCATGGCTTAGTTTCATTGAGTTAGACATGGCTGTGGTTTGTGTGATTAGATTGGCTATTTTTTCTGTGATTATGGTTTCAGTGTGTCTGTCCTCTGATGCCCTCTCATCATACCTACCGTTTTACTTGGGCTTCTCTTACCTTGGACGTAGGGTATCTCTTCACGGCTGCTCCAGCAAAGTGCAGCCGCTGCTCCTTACCTTGGATGAGGTCACCCCTCCTGACCTTGAACGTGGAGTAGCTCCTCTTGGCCCTTGTGCTTGTACAGCTGTTGCTCCTTGGACATGGGGTTGCTCCTCTCAGCTGCCGCCCCTGACTTTGGATATGGGGTAGCTCCTCTCAGCCACTGCCCCAGACCTCGAATGTGGGATAGCTCCTCTTGGCTGCTCCTGGACTGTCTGGGATATTGAGAGTAGGTCTGGCCTTTACAAGGATTATATAACAATAATTTATCTTGCCTGAGGACAGTCTCTGGATTAAACCCTCTGTCTAATCCTGTCATCTTAAAATGTAAATTATGGGAGTAGGTCTGGTGAGGTCTTTACAGCCTCCAGACATTCTTTTGATTCATTCAGTTAAGTTCAGTTTAGTCACTTAGTTGTGTCTGACCCTTTGCGACCCCATGAATCGCAGCACACCAGGCCTCCCTGTCCATCACCAATTCCCGGAGTTTACTCAAACTCATGTCCATCGAGTCGGTGATGCCATCAAGCCATCTTATCCTCTGTCACCCCCTTCTCCTTCTGCCCCCAATCCCTCCCAGCATCAAGGTCTTTTCAATGAGTCAACTCTTCACATGAGCTAGCCAAAATATTGGACTTTCAGCTTTAGCATCAGTCCTTCCAAAGAACACCCAGGACTGATCTTCTTTAGGATGGACTGGTTGGATCTCCTTTCAGTCCAAGGGACTCTCAAGAGTCTTCTCCAACACCACAGTTCAAAATCATCAATTCTTTGGCGCTCAGCTTTCTTCACAGTACAATACTCACATCCATACATGACCACTGGAAAAACCATAGCCTTGACTAGACAGACCTTTGTTGGCAAAGTAATGTCTCTGCTTTTGAATATGCTCTCTAAGTTGGTCATAACTTTTCTTTCAAGGAGTAAGCATCTTTTAATTTCATGGCTGCAATCACCTTCTGCAGTGATTTTGGAGCCCCACAAAATAAAGTCTGACAGTTTCCACTGTTATCCCATCTATTTGCCATGAAGTGCAACTGAGAGTGCCAAGCTTCATTGGCACAGGAGTAGCTGAGAGGAGCTACCCCACGTCCGAGGTCAGGGGTGGCTGCTGAGATGAACTACCCCACGTCCGAGGTCAGGGGAGGCGGCCGAGAGGAGCAGCCTCATGTCTAAGGAGCTGCAGCTGCTTGGGCAAAGGAGGGCCAAGAGGAGCTACTCCACGTTTAAGGTCAAGAGGGGCAGCCGTGAGGAGATACCCCTCATCCAAAGTAAGAGAAACCCAAGTAAGATGGTGGGTGTTGCAAGAGGGCATCAGAGGGAAGACACACAGAAACCATAATCAAAGTAAACTAGCTAATCTGATCACATGGACCACAACCTTGTCTAACTCAGTGAAACTAAGACATGCCATGTGGGGCCACCCAAGACGGATGGGTCATGATGGAGAGGTCTGATAGAATGTGGTCCACTGGAGGAGGGAATGGCAAAGCACTTCAGTTTCTTTGCCCTGAGAATCCCATGAATAGTATGAAAGGCAAAATGATAGGATACTGTAAGGGGAACTCACCGAGTCGGTAGGTGCCCAATATGTTACTGGAGATCAGTGGAGAAGTAACTCCAGAAAGAATGAAAGGATGGAGCCAAATCAAAAATAATACCCAGTTGTGGATGTGACTGGTGATAGAAGCAAGGTCCAATGCTGTAAAGAGCAATATTGCATAGGAATTTGGAATGTCAGGTCCATGAATCAAGACAAATTGGAAATGGTCAAATAGGAGATGGCAAGAGTGAATGTTGACATTCTAGGAATCAGTGAACTAAAATTGACTAGAATGGGTGAATTTAACTCAGATAACCATTATGTCTACTACTGTGGGCAGGAATCCCTTAGAAGAAATGGAGTAGCCATCATGGTCAACAAAAGAGTCCAAACTGCAGTACTTGGATGCAGTCTCAAAAATGACAGAATGATCTCTGTTTGTTTCCAAGGCAAACCATTCAATATCACAGTAATCCAAGCCTATGCCCCAATCAGTAACACTGAAGAAGCTGAAGTTGAATGGTTCTATGAAGACCTACAGAACCTTTTAGAATGACAAGACTTTTTAGAACCCCAAAAGATGTCCTTTTCATTATAGGGGACTGGAATGCAAAAGTAGGAAATCAAGAAACACCTGGAGTAACAGGCAAATTTGGCCTTGGAGTACAGAATGAATCAGTTCAAAGGCTAATAGAGTTTTGCCAAGAGAATGCACTAGTCATTGCAAACACCCTCTTCCAACAACACAAGAGAAGACTCTACATATGGGAATCACCAGATGGTCAACATCAAAATCAGATGAATCATATTCTTTGCAGCCAATGATGGAGAAGCTCTATACAGTCAGCAAAAACAACACTGGGAGCTGACTGTGGCTCAAATCATGAACTCCTTATTGCCAATTTAGACTTAAATTAAAGCAAGTAGGGAAAACCACTAGACCATTCAGATATGACCTAAATCAAATCCCTTATGACTGTACAGTGGAAGTGAGAAATAGATTTAAGGGACTAGATCTGATAGACAGAGTACCTGATGAACTATGGACAGAGGTTCGTGACATTGTACAGGAGACAGGGTCAAGACCATCCCCATGGAAAAGAAATGCAAAAAAGCAAAATGGCTGTCTGAAGAGGCCTTATAAATATATGTGAAAAAAAGAGAAGCCAAAAGCAAAGGAGAAAAGAAAAGATAAACATCTGAATGCAGAGCTCGAAAGAGATAAGATAAGAAAGCCTTCCTCAGTGATAAATGCAAAGAAATATAGGAGACCGACAGAATGAGAAAAACTAGAGATCTCTTCAAGAAAATTAGAGATAGCAAGGGAATACTTCATGCAAAGATGGGGTCGATAAAGAACAGAAATGGTATGGACCTAACAGAAGCAGAAGATATTAAGAAGAGGTGGCAAGAATACACAGAACTATACAAAAAAGATCTTCATGACCAAGATAATCATGATGGTGTGATCACTCACCTAGATCCAGACATCTTGGAATATGAATTCAAGTGGGTCTTAGAAAGCATCACTACGAACAAAGCTAGTGGAGGTGATGGAATTCCAGTTGAGCTGTTTCAAATCCTGAAAGATGATGCTGTGAAAGTGCTGCACTCAATATGTCAGCAAATTTGGAAAACTCAGCAGTGGCCACAGGACTGGAAGAGGTCAGTTTTCATTCCAATCCCAAAGAAAGGCAATGCCAAGGAATGCTCAAACTACCACACAATTGCACTCATCTCACACGCTAGTAAAGTAATGCTTAAAATTCTCCAAGCCAGGCTTTAGCAGTACGTGAATCATGAACTTCAAGATGTTCAAGCTGGTTTCAGAAAAGGCAGAGGAATCAGAGATCAAATTGCCAACATCCGCTGGTCATGGAAAAGGCATGGAAGTTCCAGAATAGCATCTATTTCTGCTTTTGATTCATTGGAGAGTATACAACTCCATTGCTAACACTAGCAAGTGGATACTCTTTCTACCCCTTTCTGATGTCTACATCAGAAGCTTTCTCTATCTCCTTTATACTTTAATAAAACTTTATTACACTGAAGCTCTGAGAGTTCAAACCTTGTCTCTGGCCCCAGATTGAATTCTTCTCCTCCGGAGGCCAAGAATCCCAGTGTCTTTGCATGGTTTAGCAACACCTCTCAGTTCTTCAGATGAAAATTCTCTGTGACTTTGAGAAAATCCTTAACAAAATCTACATCTCAATATTCTTTGTAAAGTTATATACACAGCACCCACATCCTAAGGTTTTGTTTGAGTATTTGTAATTTGCTTAGAACAATGTCTGTATAGACAAAGTATCATGCAAATGACTCTTTATAAAACTTGGAATATCTAAGCCTCTTTTTTTCAACTTTGGTTACTTTAAATCTGAATCCTTATTGGGGATAGTGTGAAAATACTTTCAGGCTACAGCCCATGGGATCTCAAGGGGTCCGACACAACTGAGCGCACACAAAGACACACACGTACACACATGCATGGGTACTTTCAGAACCTCACTTCCATTTCCATGAGTTCCATTTCTTTCTCCTCTCCAGTAGAGAGCTAGGATTTTTTTTTTCCTCATATTCTTGGATTTTGGTGAAAGAGAAAAAAGAGAATAGAAATGTCATACCTTCCTTGATTTGACATTAGCAAGTTCATGGATTGGCACCTGTGCATTTTGCTGTCATTGTGACTATATAATTGTAACTTCTTTGATGATTCTTCACTGATTTCTTAAGACAATGTCCTTAAAGTTGTGAAACTGAGATCTCATTGATGATTAGAGTGTGTATTGGCTCAACTATTTTGGAGAGGTTTTAATTATACCAGAAAGTTAAAATGCTTGCATTCTGTTACCTTTAAATTTCATTTCTAAATGTCTCTCCTAGAGAAATTGTGATTGATATATGTTCCCAAGGACACTTAATATGAGACTGTTTATTGAAGAACTCTCTGTATTAGTGAAAAAGAAGGTGTTAACTAACAAGCCCTTAATTGATAATTGAATTAGTTTTTCACACATATTACCTGAACTGTCAATATAACTGGTCAAAATTTCTCTGCTAATTTGTACACTCCTTCTTCCTTTACAATTTCCTTTGAAAGCATAACCTTTTTTCAGTTGTAATGTCTTTCTCATATCTGTTTTCTTATTCAGTTTATTTTAAATTTTATTTTGGTATTGAAGTATAATAGCTTTACAATGTGTTAATTTCAGCCACATGACAAATTGAATCAAGCATATGTATTCATAGATCCTTTAAATTTTTTTTTTCTTTCCCATTTAAATCACCACAGAGCACTGAGTAGAGTTCCTATATTGTATAGTAGCTTAGTTAACTAATTTATACTTGAGTGTATATCAGTCCGAATCTCCCAGTTTATCACACCGCCCTCTCTTTGGTATCCATACATTTGTTTTCTACATCTGTGTCTCTTTTTCTGCTTTACAAATAAGTTCATGGCTGATTAATGTTGATATATGGCAGAAACCAACACAATATTGTAAAGCAATTATCCTTCAATTAAACGTAAATTTTTAAATTAATTTTTTAATCTAGAAAAAATTAATCTTTCATCTAGAAAAAGTACCCTTTTTCTAGATTCCTCATATAAACAATATGACATTTGTTTTTCTCTTTCTGATTCAGTGTGCTTCTCTTTTCTTCCCATATGGCTCGTATGATAAAAAACTTGCCTGTAATGCAGGATAACCAGGTTTAATCCCTGGGTTGGGCAGATCCTCTGTAGAAGGGAATGAAAACTTACTCCAATATTTTTGCCTTGAGAATTCCATGGACAGAAGAGCCTCATGGGCTACAGTCCACAGGGTTGTAAAGCAATGGACACGACTGAGTGACTAACACGCATACATGCAGTCTCTAGGTCCAACCACATCACTGTAGATAGCACAGTTTCATTCAGTTTTATGGCTAATACTCCAGCACTTATATGTACTGAAAGTGAAAGTGTTAGTTGCTTAGTCGTGTCTGACTCTTTGCAATGCCATGGACTATAGCCAGATAGGCTCCTCTGTCCATGAAATTCTCCAGGCAAGAATACTGCAGTGTGTTGCTATTTCCTTCTCTGGAGGATCTTCCAGACTGAGAGATCGAACCAGGGTCTCCTGCATTGAAGGCAGATTTTTTTTTTTTTTCCTTTGCCATCTGAGCCACAAGGGAAGCCAGATATGTATGTACTACCTCTTCTTCATTCATTCCTCTGTTGTAGGACATTTAAATTAGTTTCATGTCCTGGATATTGCAAATAAGATTGCAATGAACATTTAGCTGCATGCATTTTTTTGAATTATGCTTTTCTCTGAAGTGAGATTGCTGTGTTATACGGTAGTTCTATTTTTATTTTTTTAAAAGAACATCCATACTGTTCTTCATAATAGGCATACCAATTTATATCCCCTCAACCAAGTAAGAGGGGTCCCTTTTCTCCAAATCCACTTCAGCAGTTATTGCTTGTAGATTTTTTTTCTTTTTTGATGATGGCAATTCTAACTGATGTGAAGCTTTGATTTGCATTTCTCTAATAATCAGTGATATTGAGCTTCTTTTCATGTGTTTGTTGGCCATCTGTATGTCTTTTGAGAAATGTCTATTTAGGTCTACTGCTCATTTGTTTACTGAATTGTTTGCTTGTTTTTGATATCACACTGCATGAGCTGTTTGTAAATTTTGGAGACTAATCCCTGTTGGTTGCACTGTTTGCAAAAATTCCCTCCCATTCTGAGGGCTTTCTTTTCATCTTATTTGTGATTTTCTTTCCTGTGCAAAAGCATTTAAGTTTAAATAGGTCTCATTTGTTTATTTTTGTTTTTATTTTCATTACTCTAGGACGTGAGTCAAGAAAAAGATCTTGCTGCAATTTATGTCAATGAATATTCTGCCTATGCTTTCCTCTGAGAGTTCATAGTGCCTGAGCTTATATTTTAGTCCTGAATCCATTTTGAGTTTATTTGTTAATGGTGTTATGTAATATTCTAATTTCTTTCTTTCACGTGTTTAAGGATGCATAGATTTTCAACTTATCAGCTTTGAAGACCACAATACTTAACAATGTTTATCTCAGGTAACCATTAACACAGAAAATTTTGGATTCATACAGCCAATAAATATTTAAACCATATTATCCCTCTTCATATATTCAATATAATAAAATCACTCAATATTTTTCTAAGGCTTCTAACATGACCCATGATGTCCCACATGATTTGTCAATAGCCTGGATTCTTTATTTTAATAGAATATGCTTCCATATTATCCTTCTATAGTTTTCTAAATGGATCAGTGACTTTTCATTTCATAGCCTAAAATTATATTTACATGCTATAATTAACATATTTTCCTCCTTGTCTCCCTCTTTATCCCATAGACACACATACATGCACATGTGCACCCACTGATACACCACACATATGCACACAACTTTAACATAGTCTGTACTTATACAAATTTTATCTCAGTGTTTAAATATGACTTCCTTTGGAAAGTCTCTTTTGATCACTTATATGGCCATAAGCTCTCACTGTACACTGCAATCTGTTTTCAAAGTTAATATTGTATCTACAGTTGGATAATTATGCTTCAATTGTTTTTGCTTTATAAACACTATACTGTGCATATATTGTAAAATAAATGGATTAATGCATGCATGAATGATTGAAAGAGTGGAAACAAACCTACCTAAATTATAATATGCAATGAATGTCAGTAAATACAGATTTCTTATATACATTAAAAAAAAACCTAGAGTAGCACTGCATTTTACAAAGCAGTGAGGATTAAAATATATATAGTGCAGTAAATTATATAATACATGGTAAGTTGGTAAATTACTGCCTCACTATCAGGTATTAGTAAATAATGTTCTTTTTTTTTTTCATTTTAGAAAGTCATCAAAAATTATAAAATTATAATAAAGACTATATTAAAGATTTGAT
>SJYT01050259.1:204159-246063 GCA_006410635.1 Cephalophus harveyi | reverse complement strand
GGACTATATGAGAGATTAGATAATCTGAAAACTCTTACTGCAAGCATTTTAAAATGCTTCAGAAAATTCCATTAATTAACTAGATACATTTTCAAGGAAACACAGAAAAAACACTTAGGAGTTAAAATCAAGTGAAAAAAAAAAGAACACAGTATTTCATGGTGCAGGTTGTTAATTTTAGGAATTTAGAAGCTTAAGTTTTGATGCCTCACTGGGGACAGGAATTTAAACTTTGAACATGAGAAGTAGGTTAGAATTGAGATATATATCTATGTTTAGCATGCATGAAACGCTTCATACTGAGCAAGGAGCTGGCTAGAAAAATAAGGAATTAGTACAGAGACAATCAGGAATTTGAAAAGAATTGGCTAGCAAGGGGGAAAAAAAGAACTATCATCCCTGAGAGATGAAAAGACATTTTTTTTTTTTTTTGGTCTTAGAGTGTGGTCAAAAATAATGAGCTCACAATCCAAAATTATAAAAAACATGAGGAAAAAATCCTACTATGAGTTAGAGTTAGCACATATGTAAACAGGTTAAATACAAATACATAAACGGGTTAAATGCAAAAACAGTAACTTTAACAATACTATTAAAAACACAATAGACAAAGTCTTGTCAGATTTATAAATTAAATAGAGGTGAGATATACATAAACAGTAGTAAGATGCAAAATGTTTGCTTCTAATCCTTATAATATAGGATATATAGGATTATTAAGTACTACAGAGCATGTCTTAATTCCCAGAACCTGTCAAGGTATTTTATTATTGGCTAAGATAAATGAAGGTGACAGAGAGAATCAAGGAATTAAATTGCTACAGCAGAAATAAGAAACTAATATAATTGCAATTTACCTTCACTTTCAAAGTGATGCAATGCATCTTTCCCCAGATATTGTGATGAATCTCCTGAGAAATCTATATGTGAGTCAAGAAGCAACAGAACCAGACATGGAAAATGGAGTGGTTCCAAATTAGGAAAGGAGTATGTCAAGGCTGTATAGTAACACCTTGCTTATTAATTTATATGTAGAGTGCATCATGTGAAATGTCAAGCTGGATGAAGCACAAGCTGGAATCAAGATTGCTGGGAGAAATATCAGTAACCTCAGATATGCAGATGACATCACCCTTTTGACATAAAGTGAAGCACAACTAAAAAGCCTCTTGATGGAAATGAAACAGGAGAGTGAAAAAGCTGGCTTAAAACTCAACATTCAAAATACTAAGATCATGACATCTGGACCCATCACTTCATGGAAAATAGATGGGGAAACAGTGGAAACAGTGACAGACTTTATTTTCTTGGGCTCCAGAATCACGGCAGATGGCGACTTCAGCCATGAAATTAGAAAACACTTGTTACTTGGAAGGAAAGCTATGACCAACCTAGACAGCATATTAAAAAGCAGAGACATTACTTTGCTGACAAAGGTCCATCTAGTCAAAGCTGTGGTTTTTCTAGTAGTCATGTATAGATGTGAGAAGTGGACCATTAAGAAAACTGAATGCCAATGAATTTATGCTCTCAAACTGTGGTGTTGGACTGTGAGGAGATCCGACCAGTCCATCCTAAAGGATTGAATATCAGTCCTGAATATTCACCGGAAGGACTGATGCTGAAGTTGAGGCTCCAAAACTTTGGCCACCTGATGAGAAGAACTGACTCGCTGGAAAAGACCTTGATGCTGGGAAAAATTGAAGGCAGAAAGAGAAGGGCATGACAGAGGATGAGATGGTTGGATGGCATCATCAACTCAATGGACATGAATGTGAGCAAGCTTCAGGAGTTGGAGATGGACAGGGAAGCCTGGCATGCTGTAGTTCATGGGGTTGCAAAGATTTAGCAACTACTGAGTGGCTAAACTGAACTGAACTCAGTGGCTTCACACAGCATTTTCAGGCAAGATTTTAGTCACATGCAGCTATCTCCAGGAGTACAGGTATGATAAAACACTGACAATATTTCCTCTGAAAGCAATTGTTTGAACACTAATTCAGAATTTATAAAAATACTCACAAAGGATCCCTCTACAGGGGGATGGACACAGGATGTAATCACACCATTCCTAAAATATTATTTGGGTTGGATAGAGGCTGCTTCATCCTTGAAACCATCAATAAAAAAAAAAAGTGAATAGACAACAAGCATTAACATTCCAGATAACCATGGATATGCTGATACTATAAGAGTATATTTTTGTAGATCATACCAGAAAACAACAACAACAACAAAAGTCTGAACATTAAGTCTAACTTTAAACTTTGGCTAGGATGGCAAACAAAGGGAAAGCTCAAATACTGTTGGTTCTATCATACTTCATGCTACTTTGCAATTTAGCAATGACCAGTTATTTCAAAGAGGCATATACTATATGATTAAGATGAGTCAAACATGAGTTTTGCATGGAACAGGCTCAATATTTACCTGTTTTCCTGGCATAATATTCATAGCTCCCTTTTTTATTCTAAAAATAATTGCAGTTTGAGCAATAAGCTACTTAGTCATCCTATCTGTAATCTTGTGTTTATATTACTATGCATACACTAGAAATACATATACATGTGCCCAGATGTAAACCTATAAGAATGTTATTGTGGCATTGTTTATCATAGAAAAATTATAAATGCCATATATTATTTTTTCTTAGTAATATAAACTCTATTTTATTTGGATATTACTGTGCTCAATAAAAAAGTAAAAGTAATTATCAGTTATTCATTGCTTTTAGAGGTGTCCATATGTTATGCAACTGGTTAATGGTCTAACGTAGAAAACTTTGGGTGGGGGTTTCAGGGAAGCACTCTGAAAAGGAGATAAACTGGCCTATGTATTTATATATCCTGTTTTCATCCTTTTTCTTCAAAATTATCACAATGTTTGTGGTTCCAATTCCTGAAATACAGTTAAAAGGGGAAGAAAAAAAAATTCACACCGCCTTCAGCATTGATATCCATGAGCTGTGGATTCAATACTAGCAAGCAATTAACTCCCTGTGAGTTAACGTTATATGGAAAAAGTAACCCTTTTCTAGTTGGGTTAATATTATTGAAATTTTTTTCTTATGATATGTAATCTAAGTATTCGAACATTGAGTATAACAAAAAAGTATTGTATTATCACAGACTGAATCATTATACAGTGGTTAATGCTTAAAACTCAACATTCAGAAAACAAAGATCATAACATCTGGTCCCATCACTTCATGGGAAATAGATGGGGAAACAGTGGAAACAGTGTCAGACTTTATTTTCTGGGGCTCCAAAATCACTGCTGATGGCGACTGCAGCCATGAAATTAACAGACGTTTACTCCTTGGAAGAAAAGTTATGACCAACCTAGACAGCATATTGAAAAGCAGAGACATTACTTTGCCAACAAAGGTCCATCTAGTCAAGGCTATGGTTTTTCCAGTAGTCATGTATGGATGCGAAAGTTGGACTGTGAAGAAATCTGAGTGCAGAAGAATTGATTCTTTTGAACTGTGGTGTTGGAGAAGACTCTTGAGAGTCCCTTGGACTTTAAGGAGATACAGCCAGTCCATCCTAAAGGAGATCAGCACTGGATATTCTTTGGAAGGAATGATGCTAAAGCTGAAACTCCAGTACTTTGGCCACCTCATGCGAAGAGTTGACTCATTGGAAAAGACTCTGATGCTGGGAGAGATTGGGGGCAGGAAGAAAGGGGGATGACAGAGGATGAGATGGCTGGATGGCGTCACTGACTCAATGGATGTGAGTCTGAGTGAACTCCAGGAGATGGTGATGGACAGGGAGGCTGGTGTGCTGCGATTCATGGGGTCTCAAAGAGTGAGACGGGACTGAGTGACTGAATTGAATTGAAAGTAGAAAAAAAACAGAATTATATTAACAATATGGACACATTTTTTAAAGTCATTAAAGGGTACATCCAATTTTATATAAATTTTTAAATATGCAAAAATGTATTTCTATGTACACTCATAAAATATATTTACATAAAATATGTAAACACATATTTCTATGTGGAAAATATATACATATGCATTAGGGAAAATTTATCATCAGCAATATCATTCTTATATGGAAAGATTGAAGTTTAAGGAAAGGTACCCAATGATTTAAATTTTATGATTCATTCTTAATTTATTTAACAATAATAAAAGTGAAACAAATAGTGAAAAACATAGTTGACTTTCCCTTGCAAAACCATTAATTATATTATTCATTGGGTTTTGCTTTTTCTCTAATAATTGATAATTGTATATATGTATATATATATATATAGTGTAGGAAAGACAAAAGTGTAAAATCTTTGTTAACATCTGTATAATTTATTTTGGATCAAATATCTTGTATTATACAATTAGAAAGGAAATATTGCTGTTACTCAAGGTAGGGTTTTGGTCAAACTATTATATTTAAACTGTGTGGATCACAATAAACTGAGGAAAATTCTGAAAGAGATGGGAATACCAGACAACCTGACCTGCCTCTTGAGAAACCTATATGCAAGTCAGGAAGAAACAGTTAGAACTGGACATGGAACAACAGACTGGTTCCAAATAGGAAAAGGAGTACGTCAAGGCTGTATATTGTCACGCCGCTTATTTAACTTATATGCAGAGTACATCATGAGAAATGCTGGCCTGGAGGAAGCACAAGCTGGAATCAAGTTTGCTGGGAGAAATATCAATAACCTCAGATATACAGATGACAATACCCTTATGGCAGAAAGTGAAGAAGAACTAAAGAGCCTTTTGATGAAAGTGAAAGATGAGTGAAAAAGTTGGCTTAAAGCTCAACATTCAGAAAACGAAGATCATGGCATCTGTTCCCATCACTTCATGGCAAACAGATGGGGAAACAGTGTCAGACTTTATTTTTCTGGGCTCTAAAATCACTGCAGATTGTGACTGCAGCCATGAAATTAAAAGACACTTACTCCTTGGAAGGAAAGTTATGACCAACTTAGACAACATATTAAAAAGCAGAGACATTACTTTGCCAACAAAGGTCCGTCTAGTCAAGGCTATGGTTTTTCCAGTGGTCATGTATATATGTGAGCGTTGGACTATAAGGAAAGCTGAGCACCGAAGAATTGATGCTTTTGAACTGTGGTGTTGGAAAAGACTCTTGAGAGTCCCTTGGACTGCAAGGAAATCCAACCAGTCAATCTTAAAGAAGATCAGTCCTTGGTGTTCATTGGAAGGACTGATTCTGAAGCTGAAACTCCAATATTTTGGCCACCTGATGTGAAGAGTTGACTCATTTGAAAAGATCCTGACACTGGGAAAGATTGAGGGCAGGAGGAGAAGGGCACAACAGAGGATGAGATGGTTGGATGGCATCACCAACTCAATGAACATGGGTTTGGGTGTACTCCAGGAGTTGGTGATGGACAGGGATGCCTGGCGTGCTGTGATTCATGGTATCGCAAAGAGTCGGACATGACTGAGGGACTGAACTGAACTTGAACTGATTATATTTAAATGGAGCTCAACTGAAAACCATATCTTTAATGTATGTATATATATAAATAATTATAAGCATTGATTAATTTTGAAATTATGCTCATTAAATTTCAAATATTCATATATATATATTTATAAACATATATATGTGTGTGTGTGTATATATATAGTGTGTGTGTATATATATATATACACATATATATATTTATATATATATTACTCTTTCCTGAAATGTTTGACTGATCCTACATAATTTTCCAGGGCTGCTGTGTGATAAATTCTATACTCAATGATCTGTTTACATATTGATAATTATTGCTTCTTTTTAAAAAATATGCTGCACTTGTAAATCATTGTGCATTTTTCTTCTTCAATGAAACTCTGAAATTTCCCTGTAGAGAGATGAAAAGTATAAATATAAGCCATGAAAAAATATTTTATGCATTTTAATTATTTCTCATTATAGGAGGAATTACACAGTTTACATTAAATTTATGCTATTAAATAAATGTAAACTGCAAAGAGTTCATTTTAGTTCATATTCATTAAATTTCTATATTAGTATCATGCTGGTAAACATCATCAGCTATATAATCAGTTTTATCTAAATTAATACAAACAATAACATATAAAAAGTGTATGAATTAAATAATCAAATGGTTCTCAATGTATCCATTTTACCCTACTGCATCTATTTGCAGAAATGGGGGCATATGTTCTCTTTATGCATTTGTGGGATTCTACTCTTTCAATATTCAATGTGAGTCAGTGCCACACATATTAGAGATAAGTCACTCTTACCTACTTATGAAAGAATATCATAAGCATTGGGGCCTAACCTTTTGCTCCTTTCTGTATTATTTTCTGAGTAATAATTGGTATGGTTGGATTTCTCTAGTAAATGATATATTGTTTTTACTCTCTCTGCTTTTAAGAGTTTTTCTTTGATTTTTAACATTTTAGCTTGTTATAGTTCTGGGTTGAATCATTAAATTTATCTTTCTTGAAATTTATTGAGATTTTAATATATGTAAATGAATGTTTTTCTTCAAATTAAGGGAAGCTTTCAGCCATTGCCATTATGTCCTTGTGCGCTATTTTCTGTCAGTTTTCCTCTAATCTCTCCTTGAAATATCCCTATTACTCATACCTTAGTGGAATTAATGGTGTTCTACATTTCTCTGAAGTTCCCTTTGTTTTCCTCTTGCTCTGTTTTGCAGATTGCATGTTCCCTATTGGACTAAGTTTAGGCTCGCTAATTCTTTTCTTCCAGTCAAAATCTATTGTTGAGACATATAATGAATTTTTCATTACACTTGTTATACTTTTTAAACATAAGATTTCTATTTGGCCCCTTTTTTAAAAAAAGCAATATCTTTAGTGATGATACTCTCTGAGAATTGATGCAATGCTGTCTCATATCTTCCTTTATATTTTTATATGTCTCATTTGATTCTCTGAACATATTTAAAGTAGCTGGCCTGAAATAAGTGTATCCCAGGTCCACCCTTAGGCTCCTTAAAAGAGTTCGTATTGCTTGTTCTTTAGGTCTTATGTGTGGCTCACACTTGCTTACTTTGTTCTGTTTTTACTCTTTTGTTCATTTGCTTTGATCTCTCAATGTTTAGCTTGACTTTTTAATAATATAACAGAGCACTTTTTGGTAACAACCCCATCTGCCTCCCTACTTCTGGTTGTAGTTGTTATTATCATTATTGGTTAGACATTTTGTTTGTTTAGGTGACTTGGCTAAGCTTATTCTGCAGATTGTATTTCTCATGCAGTGTGCAGCCTCTGGTATACCTGCTCATATTTTTCTCTCTTGGGTTTTAGCTTTCAGCTTGTCTACTGAACTTTCACCTCTGAGTTTTCATAAGCTATTTGTTGATCAAAAATTGTGTTTAAATTCATTAGCCAGTTAAGTTGTTTCTAGAATATTTGGAGAAATATGTCATTGGCAGGTTGCTGTTGCAGTTCACCGAGTTTACATTTTTGCCCTGCATTCAACTAGGGACTAGTAGTTTAAAGATTTTCCTTCACCCATTCATTATTTATGAGAAGGAGCATGTGGGCATGCCTACAACCTTCCAAACTAAGGGATGCGCGTGATTTCATTTTTAACCTGGTTTCCCTGGTGGCTCAGAGGTTAAAGCATCTGCCTCCAATGCAGGAGACCCGGGTTCAATCCCTGGGTCGGGAAGATCCCCTGGAGAAGGAAATGGCAATCCACTCCAGTATTCTTGCCTGGAGAATCCCATGAATGGAGAAGCCTAGTAGGTTACAGTCCACGGGGTCGCAAAGAGTCGGACACGACTGAGCGACTTCACCTTCACCTTCCTAAGAATGGCTACTGGGTTAAGGAAGCTGATTTTCAGTCTTTCAGTCAGTGTTTGGTCGGAAGTTCTGTTTAAGCCGCTTGTGCTAATAAAATCTTTGCTTTTTGTTGATTCAGGTGAAGCTTGTGGAATGCTTGCCCACCTGCTTTGTGTCCAGTTTTATTGCTCCCGAGTGGATGGAGTCAAGATCACATGCACAACTCTTCTGACTTCCAGTGGCTCCCAGAAGGGTTATTCTTAATAACTGTCACCTCCCCCGAGTCTCTCTATTAAACTTTTGGCTTCTTGTATCAGGGGGCTACCAATTCCTTCGAGTTTCTCTCTTCCAATATTTCCATTCTTTCCAACAATGCCTTTAGGCATGGAGTTCTATAAGTTTTGCTCCAGGTTAGTCACCTCAAGGTGTGTGTGCATGCGTGTTCAGTCATGTCTGACTCTTTGAGATCCTGTGGACTGTAGCCCATCGGGCTCCTCTCTCTATGGGATTTTCCATGCAAGAAAAGCGTGTTGCCGTTTCCTTCTTCAGGGAGCTTCCCGACTCAGGTATCGAATCCCACGTCTACTTGCATCTCCTGCATTGGCAGCCAGGTTCTTTACCAGCAGAGTCACCGGGAAAATAGTCATTTCAAGTACAGCTGCAAAACTCTTTGCCTTTATGGCTTCCTCTTACCTGGGACAGACTTGCTGCCCTGCTGTCTGAAGACAGAAACGTCCTATTACAAGAGTGATACAGCTACTCCTATTAGACACTTGATGGGAAATGGCTGAGCGATCCCTGATCCTTTTGGATTTTCCTTCTATCATGGACATCTCTGTCCTATAAGCAAGCTGGGGTTCAAGCTGATTGGGGCCCTTGGCATCTCAATCTGCCATAGCTGAGGTAGAACTCTGCCTTGTGAGGATGGATGCAGCCTAGGAGATTTCATCTTCTTAGCAGTACCCGCCGACAGTAGAGTTTCTGCGATATGTGTTTGGGATGGTGGGTGGTGAAAATGTCAGAAAATTGTCCCTTTCAGGTTGAAATCATAGTACCTGGACCAGACTGTAGCTGAGAAGTAAGAGTTTCCATCTTCTTGTCCTGATCTACTCAAAGCAGAGCACCTTGTCTAATGCTTCCATGGCTCTGAGCTAGGGTGGGAGTCAGGAGGCGGAGCCTGCCGCACAGGCCACAGGTGCTCCTGCTCTTCTCACTGTGATGCTGTAGATCGAATGAGTGCTTCTCCATTTGCTGTATTCCCTTACAACAATTTCCACTGTCATATATTATCATATTTTTATAGTTTTCTCTAGTGAAATTATTCTTTTGATGAAAAGAAGGTCTGTGGATTTTTTCTTCTGCTGTTACAAAGTCCATCACCAAAATACATTATTTTAGGCATCATAATATTAAGTAAATTAATATGTGTGATACATGCTTGTTATTCATTTATACTATCTATTTGATGAGCTTAAATATCTTGTTACCCCAGCAGCCATTTTCACAATGTATAGTCTAAACTTGGCTGATCTCCTTCTCTTAAAGGATGTCAGTTATTTTCTCTCTAATTGCATGTTTTTACATTCATAGCAAGCATTATAACATATTTTATCCTCTTTAATATACCATTTGATGAGGTACTTTTTGTTTCACACAAACACTGCGCTCATTTTTTTTTTTTTTGTGGAAGTTTACATATATATGTGTAAGTGCATGTGTGCTATTGTTTCACTCATGTCCAGCTGCTCGAGGCCTTATGTTCTACAGACCATCAGGCTCCTCTGTCCTGGGAATTCTCCAAGCAAGAATACTGGAGTAGGCTGCCACTTCCTTCTTGAACCCACAATGCATCTCCTGCATTTGCAGGCAGGTTCTTTATCAATTAGTGCCTCCTGGGAATCCCATATATGCATATGTATATATCTATCTTTTACATATGTGTAATTTTTTCTGAATGCTTTACTATTGTTTGAATTGTATGTATTTTCAAGTTTTTTATGAAAAAAGTTTAGGCCTTAAAAAGATAACCCAAAACTGCTGAAAAGATTAATCTATGTGTTTGAAAATTATTTTACATATACTCTTTATTTAAATAGTATGCAATACTACAAAATATAGGAAGGCACTTATTTCAGAAGTAGATTTTCCTCAATGAACACTTTATTGTAACTAGCACTGAAGATCAAGAAGCAGAACATTACAAGCACCACAGAAGCCATGATGCCCTTTCCAAGGATAAGCAATATAGTGACGGTTAAAATAATTATAATTACTATGAACTCTTTCTAAATTTCATCAAAATGAGATCATATAGTATGTTGTTCTTATTATCTGGCCTTTTTAGCTCAAGTTTATTTTTTGTGAGAGTCATCATATTATCATGTGAAGTAACAGATCATTATTCTCATCATTGTATGGTATTCCAGGGGAACCAATATTTAACAACTTATCCTTCACTCTGCTCCTGATGCCGCTGCTGCTGGTGCTAAGTCACTTCAGTCGTGTCCAACTCTGTGAGACCCCATAGACGGCAGCCCACCAGGCTCCCCCATCCCTGGGATTCTCCAGGCAAGAACACTGGCGTGGGTTGCCATTTCCTTCTCCAATGCATGAAAGTGAAATGCGAGAGTGAAGTCGCTCAGTCGTATCTGACTCTTAGCGACCCCATGGACTGCAGCCCACCAGGCTCCTCCATCCATGGGATTTTCCTTCACTCTACTGTTAATAAATAATCAGGATGTTTCTAGGATGAGGCTATTGCAAATAATGCTATAATAATAATTCTGGTGTATATAAGAATTTGTACATAAAATTCTACCTAGCATATGTGGAAGAAAGAAATTTCTGAGACAAAAATATAAATATTTTATGATTTAGTAGGCCTAGCCAAGAAACTTTCCAAAATAGTTATACCAGTTTTCATTTCCCTGATGAATGAGTTGAATCAATGACTAGTGACTAATGAACTAGATATTCTAAAGCCATACATCCTGGAGTCCGAAGAGAAGTGAGCCTTAGGAAGCATCACTAGATGTGTATAAGAGACAGATATATATATGTGTGTGTGTGTATAAACTATATGGTTTATGGTATGTGAATTGGAGAAGATTCTTGAGAGTCCCTTGGACTGCAAGGAGATACAACCAGTCCATCCTAAAGAAGATCAGCCCTGGGATTTTTTTGGAAGGAATGATGCTAAAGCTGAAACTCCAGTACTTTGGCCACTTCATGCGAAGAGTTGACTCATTGGAAAAGAGTCTGATGCTGGGAGGGATTGGGGGCAGGGGGAAGAGGGGAAGACAGAGGATGAGATGGCTGGATGGCATCACGGAATCGATGGACGTGAGTCTGAGTGAACTCCGGGAGATGGTGATGGAGAGGGAGGCCTGATGTGCTGTGATTCATGGAGTTGCAAAGAATTGGACACGACTGAGCAATTGAACTGAACTGAATACAATTTAATGTAATACATGATTTTTTAAATCAATATACACCATTCTGTCAATTTTAAAAGGAATTTTATTGAATCTTCCTTATGTGTTGTTATCTGATTAAATGTACTTGTTTTGAAAATGTAATGGTTATATAAAATTGAAATATAATTGAAGACATTATTTTAGTTGAGACACAAAGCATATACTGAAAGGAAAAAGATCACATACTTTTAAATGTTAAAACTTCTATATAAGAAATAGAAAGTAAAATTTGATAGTCAATTTATGAGGATATTGATAGGAAATGGAATGATGAGAGTCACCAAACTAGATGTAAAGAAAAAAATAAAACAAAAGATAAAGAACATTGTGAGAATTAAACACTGCCAAACTAGAAATGAAAAAGAAGAATATGAAAGTAAGAGTTAAGGAATGCACAGCTTGTAAGTTCTGCACAGCAGAAAATAATATCAAAAACAAGGTAGTTATTTAGTTCACAAAATGTTAAATATAGTCACCACATGTTCTAGCAATTATACTACATAGTATATTCCCAACATAAGTGAAAATATACATTCCCAGAAAAGCTTATATATTAAGACTTAGTATTGTTACTCCTTAAAGGCCCAAAGTAGAAATAACCCATGTTTCCATCAGTGAATGGCTGGATGAATAAAATGTTATATTTTCACCTAATGGAATATTATTCAGCATAAAAAATGATGTACTGACCCATGCTACAATATAGCAAAACTTTGAATAATTATGTCATTATATTATATTAAGGAAATATTATATTAAGTGAAAGAAGTCAGAAAAAAGAAACACTTATTTTATGATTCTGTTTATATGCAATGAAATGAAAGGAAAATCTATAAATACAGAAAGCGGTTTAGTGGTTGTCTAAGTGTTGGGATATTGGGGGTAAATTGATAATGACCATATAGTGTTGCTTTTCCTTTGAATTGTGAAAATGATGATTGTTATGTTTGCAATTCAGTGAATATACTCATAAACTTTGAATTGTACACTTAAGAGAATACTGACAACATCTTCACTTTGAAGAATTATTTAACTTTGAGAGGCACAGTGAATATTGACTTTTCTTTTTTAAATTGAAACAGTTTATGTTATCTTAATGTAAAATTCATAATAAACCAATTTGAAGCTGAAAGCAAAACAGTGAAAAAGTATCACAAATTAAAAATTACTTTAAAAGATAGCTGAAATATATTGAAATCTTTCAACCCATATAATGGAAACACTTTAAGAAGTTTCAGTTTGCTACAGCTTTATGTTGCAGAGCTGTGGGAAATTTCTCTAGGTCATCAGCACTAATAAACAATATTAATCAACCATACTAAAGAAAAGATTGAATCTTCTTTCTCTTCTCCCTGCGAAATATCTTTTTTCCATTTTTTTTTTGTATTCTGTAGAAAAAAGTAAAAAAAAAAAATAGGCAAAGTTATAATTAAAATTATAATTTTTTCAGAAAGTTAATATCTCTTGTTATGGCTTTGATTGTGCTGGTGATAATATAATCCTTTCATAATGTGTCAGTTCAGTTCAGTTCAGTCACTCAGTCATGTCCAACTCTTTGCGACCCTATGAATCACAGCATTCCAGGCCTCCCTGTCCATCACCAAATCCCACAGTTCACTCAAACTCACGTCCATCGAGTCAGCGATGCCATCCAGCTATCTCATCCTCTGTCGTCCCCTTTTCCTCCTGCCTCCAATCCCTCCCAGCATCAGAGTCTTTTCCAATGAGTCAACTTTTCCCATGAGGTGGCCAAAGTACTGGAGTTTCAGCTTTAGCATCATTCCTTCCAAAGAACACCCAGGACTGATCTCTTTTAGGATGGACTTGTTGGATCTCCTTTCAGTCCAAGGGACTCTCAAGAGTCTTCTCATATCAGCAAAGTTTCATCTGATAGAAATATTTAAATCATTCTATTGATAGAAACTAGTAAATCATTCTATTGGTTAAAATGTTGACTGCATTGCTCCCCATTAAGTAGGTAACACAGAAGACTTATTGTGCCATTTCTACTTACTTCCTAAATGTGATCGTGGAAGTGTACTTAAAAGAATCTTTGGGAAAAAACAGCAAGAATTCTCAATTATTTTCTAAACATATGCATAAGAAACTTCTCCAGGGTAGAAATAAACTGAGCAAAACCCATTCTCCTTGAAACCAATCGTTAGCTGGAAACAGAGAGTAATTTCCTGTAACAAAAACACTGTTGTAACAGACACAGCAAAGAAAAATGGTCATCTTGCTACACTTGCTTTTGTTGATTTAAAAGTATTTGACAAACATCTTGAACATATTGGAATTTGATTCATATGTAAATTATTTCAAAATGAAAAATAAATTTTCTTTTCACCATGAGTATTTTAAAGAGACCTTATGAGATGGTAGAATGGTATAAAATACATTTTATTCTCTCCTTATGACACTTGAAAGCTTCATATTTTCAAGATGTGTATAAGAGACAGATATAGCAAAACTTTGAATAATTATGTCATTATATTATATTAAGGAAATATTATATTAAGTGAAAGAAGTCAGAAAAAAGAAACACTTATTTTATGATTCTGTTTATATGCAATGAAATGAAAGGAAAATCTATAAATACAGAAAGCGGTTTAGTGGTTGTCTAAGTGTTGGGATATTGGGGGTAAATTGATAATGACCATATAGTGTTGCTTTTCCTTTGAATTGTGAAAATGATGATTGTTATGTTTGCAATTCAGTGAATATACTCATAAACTTTGAATTGTACACTTAAGAGAATACTGACAACATCTTCACTTTGAAGAATTATTTAACTTTGAGAGGCACAGTGAATATTGACTTTTCTTTTTTAAATTGAAACAGTTTATGTTATCTTAATGTAAAATTCATAATAAACCAATTTGAAGCTGAAAGCAAAACAGTGAAAAAGTATCACAAATTAAAAATTACTTTAAAAGATAGCTGAAATATATTGAAATCTTTCAACCCATATAATGGAAACACTTTAAGAAGTTTCAGTTTGCTACAGCTTTATGTTGCAGAGCTGTGGGAAATTTCTCTAGGTCATCAGCACTAATAAACAATATTAATCAACCATACTAAAGAAAAGATTGAATCTTCTTTCTCTTCTCCCTGCGAAATATCTTTTTTCCATTTTTTTTTTGTATTCTGTAGAAAAAAGTAAAAAAAAAAAATAGGCAAAGTTATAATTAAAATTATAATTTTTTCAGAAAGTTAATATCTCTTGTTATGGCTTTGATTGTGCTGGTGATAATATAATCCTTTCATAATGTGTCAGTTCAGTTCAGTTCAGTCACTCAGTCATGTCCAACTCTTTGCGACCCTATGAATCACAGCATTCCAGGCCTCCCTGTCCATCACCAAATCCCACAGTTCACTCAAACTCACGTCCATCGAGTCAGCGATGCCATCCAGCTATCTCATCCTCTGTCGTCCCCTTTTCCTCCTGCCTCCAATCCCTCCCAGCATCAGAGTCTTTTCCAATGAGTCAACTTTTCCCATGAGGTGGCCAAAGTACTGGAGTTTCAGCTTTAGCATCATTCCTTCCAAAGAACACCCAGGACTGATCTCTTTTAGGATGGACTTGTTGGATCTCCTTTCAGTCCAAGGGACTCTCAAGAGTCTTCTCATATCAGCAAAGTTTCATCTGATAGAAATATTTAAATCATTCTATTGATAGAAACTAGTAAATCATTCTATTGGTTAAAATGTTGACTGCATTGCTCCCCATTAAGTAGGTAACACAGAAGACTTATTGTGCCATTTCTACTTACTTCCTAAATGTGATCGTGGAAGTGTACTTAAAAGAATCTTTGGGAAAAAACAGCAAGAATTCTCAATTATTTTCTACAGTAGTAGAGCAGAAATGTATGTTAAAATACAAAAGCAATTATGTAGGCTGTTTATTTTATACCAGTGCATCTGCATGTAAAATAGTATAAAATTACCAATCAGACTAACATTTGTTTATGTTACATTATAGATACATATATATCTTCCATTTTGAAAAGTTAGGTTGGTATACATATATTCATGGGTGTGTGTCAAGATTTTAAGAATATAATTTATTGTTCTTAAAAATTGTGTATTCATACAGTTACTGTAATTTCCCTGACAAAACTTGAGTTGACAAAGTTTGAATACAACATAGGGTAGAATGGAGTTACTTTTGCATTTAGAGATAACAAATAATACATTTACATCAGTGTTAACCAAAATAAGGTCGTAATTGTTTAAATGAACTGCTGAAATGTGCAAGTATTTCATGCCTGACAGAAATCAAAACTTATGTTTCAGAAATTATATTTCAAAGTGAAACTTTTTCAAAAGCAATCATGTCTTGAAAAGTACACAGTCGAATAGTGTGAAACTGTGGAAGTTTACATATATATGTGTAAGTGCATGTGTGCTATTGTTTCACTCATGTCCAGCTGCTCGAGGCCTTATGTTCTACAGACCATCAGGCTCCTCTGTCCTGGGAATTCTCCAAGCAAGAATACTGGAGTAGGCTGCCACTTCCTTCTTGAACCCACAATGCATCTCCTGCATTTGCAGGCAGGTTCTTTATCAATTAGTGCCTCCTGGGAATCCCATATATGCATATGTATATATCTATCTTTTACATATGTGTAATTTTTTCTGAATGCTTTACTATTGTTTGAATTGTATGTATTTTCAAGTTTTTTATGAAAAAAGTTTAGGCCTTAAAAAGATAACCCAAAACTGCTGAAAAGATTAATCTATGTGTTTGAAAATTATTTTACATATACTCTTTATTTAAATAGTATGCAATACTACAAAATATAGGAAGGCACTTATTTCAGAAGTAGATTTTCCTCAATGAACACTTTATTGTAACTAGCACTGAAGATCAAGAAGCAGAACATTACAAGCACCACAGAAGCCATGATGCCCTTTCCAAGGATAAGCAATATAGTGACGGTTAAAATAATTATAATTACTATGAACTCTTTCTAAATTTCATCAAAATGAGATCATATAGTATGTTGTTCTTATTATCTGGCCTTTTTAGCTCAAGTTTATTTTTTGTGAGAGTCATCATATTATCATGTGAAGTAACAGATCATTATTCTCATCATTGTATGGTATTCCAGGGGAACCAATATTTAACAACTTATCCTTCACTCTGCTCCTGATGCCGCTGCTGCTGGTGCTAAGTCACTTCAGTCGTGTCCAACTCTGTGAGACCCCATAGACGGCAGCCCACCAGGCTCCCCCATCCCTGGGATTCTCCAGGCAAGAACACTGGCGTGGGTTGCCATTTCCTTCTCCAATGCATGAAAGTGAAATGCGAGAGTGAAGTCGCTCAGTCGTATCTGACTCTTAGCGACCCCATGGACTGCAGCCCACCAGGCTCCTCCATCCATGGGATTTTCCTTCACTCTACTGTTAATAAATAATCAGGATGTTTCTAGGATGAGGCTATTGCAAATAATGCTATAATAATAATTCTGGTGTATATAAGAATTTGTACATAAAATTCTACCTAGCATATGTGGAAGAAAGAAATTTCTGAGACAAAAATATAAATATTTTATGATTTAGTAGGCCTAGCCAAGAAACTTTCCAAAATAGTTATACCAGTTTTCATTTCCCTGATGAATGAGTTGAATCAATGACTAGTGACTAATGAACTAGATATTCTAAAGCCATACATCCTGGAGTCCGAAGAGAAGTGAGCCTTAGGAAGCATCACTATGAAAAAAGTTAGTGTAGGTGATGGAACTCCTGTTGAGCTACCTCAAATCCTAAAACATGATGCTGTTAAAGTGCTGAACTCAACATACCAACAAAATACAGAAAACTCAGCAGTGGCCACAGGACTGGTAAAGGTTAGTTTTCATTCCAATCCCAAAGAAAGGCAATTCCAAAGAATGCTCAAACTACTGCACAACTGCACTCAGCTCACACACCAGCAAAGTTATGCTCAAAAATATCCATGCCAGGCTTCAAGGGTATGTGAACCATGATCCAGATGTTGAAGTTGGATTTAGAAAAGACAAAGAAACCAGAGATCAAATTGCCACATATGTTGGATCATCTAAAAACCAAGAGAGTACCAGAAAAGCATCTGCTTCTGCTTTATTGACTATGCCAAAGCCTTTGACTGTGTGGATCACAACAAACTGTGGAAAATTCTTAAAGAGATGGGAATACCAGACCACCTGACCTGCCTCCTGAGAAACCTGTGTGCTGGTCAAGAAGCAACAGTTAGAACTGGACATGGAACAACAGACTGGTTCTAAATTGGGAAAGGAGTACATCAAGGTTGTATATTGTCATCCTGCTTATTTAACTTATATGCAGAGTACATCGTGCAAAATGCCAGGCTGGGTGAAGCACAAACTGGAATCAAGATTGCTGGAAGAAATATCAATAGCCTCAGATACACAGATGACATCACCCTTATGGCAGAAAATGAAGAAGAACTGAAGGACCTCTTGATGAAAGTGAAAGAGGAGAGTGAAAAAGTTGGCTTAAAACTCAACATTCAAAAAATGAAGATCATGGCATCTGGTCCCAACACTTCATGGCAAATAGATGGGGAAACAACGTAAACAGTGGCAGACTTTATTTTCTTAGGCTCTGTAATCACTGCAGATGATGATTGCAGCCATGAAATTAAAAGATGCTTGCCCCTCAGAAGAAAAGCTATGAACAACCTAGACAGCATACTAAAAAGCAGAAACATTACTGACAAAGATATATTTAGTCAAAGCTATGGTTTTTCCAGTAATCATGTGTGGATGTGAGAGTTGGACTATAAAGAAAGTTGAGCATCAAAGAATTGATGCTTTTTGAACTGTGATGTTGGAGAAGACTCTTGAGAGCCTCTTGGACTGCAAGGAGATCAAACCAGTCCATCCTAAGTGAAATCAGTCCTGAACATTCATTGGAAGGACTGATGCTAAAGCAGAAACTCCAATATTTTGACCACCTGATGCGAAGAACTGACTCATTGGGAAAGACCCTGATACTGGGAAAGATTGAAAGCAGAGAAGGGTTGACAGAGGATGAAATGGCTGGATGGCATCACTGACTGGATGGGCGTAAGTCTGAGCAAGCTTTGGGACTTGATGTTGAACAGGGAAGCCTGGTGTGCTGCAGTCCATGGCATCACAAAGAGTCAAACAGGATTGAGCGACTGAACTGATTGACTGATTAATAAACTTGAACTTCTTAATGTGTTCTTTAATGATTTTGATGCCCTTATCCTGAAATTTCAAGTTTTACCTATATTTATTAGACTATCAATTATTTTGTCATTAGTTTGCAAAGTTATCTTTTAAAATTCAGGACATAGTCTTTCTTCACATCAGATTCAGATGTCCTATGTTCTATCTGACTTGAGGCTTAACCTCTCATTCTATAATGGTGTCTTTTAATGGAGACACCATGTTAATGTAATTCAAAATATCAGTCTTTGGGCTAATAATTTGTGTGTTCTATTTGCAATAATAAAATTATTTTCACATGAAGAAAAATATCTTCTTTCATATTAAGGCTAAAGTTCATCTAGGATTAATTTTTAATGTGATATATGGTGTGTTTCAAGATTCATTTACTTTCCAAATGGGTCCAATCAACCCAGCACCATCTATTTAAAAAGCTATCCTTTACTTACTGCATTATGAGAGTTTGTTTGTAAACTCTACATTCTATTTTATTGGTCATTGTTTACTTGTGCCAATTTCATACAGTCTTAATTATTGAATATAGAAATATTTTATACCTGTTATAATGTCTTCTAGATTTTTTATTCCTAAAGTTTATCTTGCTTATACTTTTCTGTCTATATATCTATTTATCTGAATTGTCAGATTACTCAAAAATCTTTGTTAATAACACACACACACATTGCACACACAGAGAGATGTATATTCTCCTATATGTTCAAACCTTTTAAAATTTTCTCAGTAATGATTTAAGGCTCATGTTTTTATTTTTAGGTATGTGATTTTTTGATGTTTTTAAAATGGTTGTCAGTTAACACTTGCTCATTCCTTGTACACACATGTTTATTTGATTGTTTTTCAATATCTAACAGCCTATCAAGATATAATTTATAGAAAATAAGCTGTGGATGTTTAAGACAGAAATTTCGAGATGTCAACTCATATAAACATTCATAAACTCATCAGAATCGCAGAATTTATGCTTATTATCCACAAAACTTTATATTCTTTTGTAAATCATTCTTCCCATTTCTTTATCATGAACCTAGCCAAACACTCACTGCATTCTATCACAAAGAATTAGGTTGCATGTTCTATATTTTTATATAAATAATATCAAATAAGTGATTTTTGTCTGAATTCTTTCACTTAGCTTATTTATTTGGAGATTCATCCATGTTGTCACATGTGTCAGTTGATCATGATTCTTAATTGCTAAATATCATTTAGTAATATAGCATTGAATATTATTATATGTATTTATCATCTGTCTCTTATACACATCTCATGTAGCTTCAATGAAATAACTTCTTTTTCTTATTCATACTTTCACTAATTATGATCTCATAGGCCATATAATTTTAAGCTTGATTTTTATTATTTAACATACACGGTTTTTAAAAATTCCACAAAACAACTATTTACTTACCTCTCCTGAACTGAACATTTAAGTAGTTTCCACTTATTTTGCTATTATAAATAATGTTTATTGAATTTCTCTGTGCAAGACACTTCCCTTTCATTTGCAGTTATTTCTATATGATTGATTTCTAGAAGTGAAATAAATGTCAATGAACATGAATAATTTGAAGACTCTTCCTACCTATTACCAACTTGTTTCCCAAAAGAGATGAAATAATTTATACAATCTCCAGCAGTGTCCATTTCCCTTTGATTTGGATAGTATTGACCACTCTTTTTTTAAACAGAGTAAAACACATGGAAAATAAAATCTATGTTACATTGATATATATGTTACATTAATTTTACTTTTAAACAGTTTCTCCAATCAATCCACTCTCCTTTATTACTGTAACTGGCTTGGATTTTACACTTATGTGTCACCTATCACGAAGCATTTGCCTCTTAAACAGTGTTTCTCCCTTTGTTCTAATCTCCCTTCATTCTTTTGTCAACACTGTTAAAAATGAACTTCTAAAACTCTAATTTAGTTCTGTACCTCTCATGTGTATAACATAATCTCCCACTAACTCTGTATGCACAGTAAGTGCACAATAGAATCCCAATCACATGGCAGAGAATTTAGAAGAGTACTTATCTCAGTGGCTTCTCTGGTGGCTCAGATGGTAGAGTCTGCCTACAATGCTAGAGACCCTGGTTCAATACCAGTGTTGGGAAGACCTCCTAGAGAAAGGAACGGTTACTCATTTCAGTAGTCTTTCCTGGAGAATTCCATGGTCAGAGGAGCCTGCTAGGCCACAGTCCATGGGTCAGGAAGAGTCGGACATGATTGGGCTGAGCAACTAACACTTTCACTTATCTCAATCAAAATATGTTTCTGCCGTTGAGCTACAGCAAAATACTACCTCAAATTTCTATCTATATCCCCAGTCCTTGCATCTTTGATTTTAAGCTCTATAAGGACAGGGATTGAGGACAGGGATATGTCTGTCTTAATTTGTTCACATATCCCTAGTTCTAGGCTTAGTGCATGACACAGACACAGCATAATGATACAAGCAATTATGAGTATCTTTAATATGCTTTGCTCACTATTTCATTCATTCTGACAGATTTCTAAAACAAATATTAATAATATAGTCACAGTAATTTACTGATATGCAGATACATTTCTTGGTATATTATGCTCTAACATTCCTCTTTTCTCCAAATATGATGTAGTCTATTCTATATCTAACTAAATAATCATTTTTGACAATGAAGACTTAACATGAATGAATTTTCCTCTGTAAATTTTTTAAGAACCTCTGTTTTGGCAACTGTCTAGAGTCCTTCTCTCTCCATAAATTGGTCTGTTTCTTACCTTTACTGAGATTTCCCTGAGGAAAAAAGGACTTTTTCTTATACATCTATGAATCAATTACTATTGTGACATTATCTGCCCCATTAAGCAAAAAATGAAAAAGAATCAATTACTTCAAGTGTTTTGTGAGGAGAGTGACTAATAGGCATAAAATATAAGTGATGTGCCCTATAGGACCAAATGCTGGAGTGACTTCTTACTAGATAAATGCCTTAACAGAAAACAGTATACTTCGGATGAACCATGGGGCCTAGTTCATATGTTTTTTAATAATATGAAGTTCTGATACAGAGACTGTGCTTGTTTACTTCACAAGATTCTGGTGAATAAGACCATGTGGTAGATTATTAGTTCATAATAGTAATTTAAAATTCCATGTTGTATCACCAATAGCTGGAAATCCAATGTTTTGTGTTAGTATGAGCACCTGTTATTTAAGTAATGAAAGCTAATATTAATCATATAGCTAACCTTTATATAACTGAGCTTTCAATTATTACAGAACTTCAATGAAAATTGAATTGCTAACAAAAGTTATTCCATTACTATATCTTTACCTGACTCCACTAGCATCATACTTATGGTCTTGGGTGACCAGATTGACCTGATACTGTAGGTCATTTCTGATGTTAGTCCTTTTATCGGGTTTTAATTACTCTTATTGTTAACAATTTGAATTATTCCTCTGAAATTGCTGCCTCTGGTCACACTAGATATGCAAGCCACCTGTATCTTAAGCAAACTCAGTTCTGTAAGATACTTGGTGCCATACGGGCATGCTAAATATGGGTGGATAGAGAAGATGATTTTATTCAACATCAACTCAGTTTTTATTAGTGTTTCAATTTAAGGTTTTTGTTTTTTTAGTTCTGTCATTGTATTCTTTAACTCCAGGATTTTTGTTTGGTTCTTTTTATGGTTTCTATTGAATGTTTCAATGTAAAACTTAAAATTTGTTCAAGAATTATTTTCTTGATTTTGTTCAGTCATTATATGTTCTTTTGCATTTTATTCAGTTTTTAAAAGGTGATTGTTTTGAGTAATTTGTCAGTCAAAACATAGATCTCTATTTCTTTGAAGTCAGTTACTGGAGCTTTATTAATTTCCTTTGGTGTTGTCATATTTGCTTCATTGTTCATGATCTTGGTATCCTTCCATTAGTGTCTATATGTTTAAAGGTGCAAACATCTTGCAGTATTTAAAGGCTGGTTTCAATGGATAAATACTTTTCTGATCTGTCTGCTAGGCTTTGGGGATGACCTCAGAATCACCATTATGCTGAACTGGAGACAGATATGTAGCTGTCACCAGGGAACAGTGTCTCCTGCCTGTCCCCTGTGTTAGCAGACCTGCTCATGGACTCGTGTTGGGAGCAGGTTGATTTTTAATGTATGGCCTCTTCAGTATCCCTTGGGGTGGAGATGGGAGATTCTTTCACTGGTATCCCTGTCTCTTATACACATCTAGATGTGTATAAGAGACAGATACACAGGAGTGTTGATTCTCATTCAACCCTCAATAACTTTATCAGAAACCAAAAATTATATGAGGGAATATTAAATTAGCATTAAAAGGAAAATTCACTTATCAGTGGAAAATTTTGCTTACTCATCTAATATTTAATAGTACCATCATCAGTATGATATTATTCATATATTTCTTGTTTCTTCAGGTATTTTTTAGCCTATGATATATAGTTCCTCAAAATGGCTATGTCTAAGCAAACAAAATAATGTTTTCTAATGAGCATGCAAATGTATTACAAGGGTGTACCCTAAGTAATTAAGATACTCAAGTTGTTTTTGCTCTCATTAGAAGACTGTGTTTAATAATTTTTGAAATACATTTTATATACTCACATATGAAAATATTCTCACCATAGTTCAAAATGTATGTCAGTATTGATGTCTTTAATATCTAAGATGATCAGCCTTTGAAACATTTTTCTAGTTCATTTTCCCACTATATCAATATAAAATAATGCTAATTTTTATCTTTTTATTGAATATTTCTTTCAAAAATATTAAAATTTAAGATCTTTTAATTTTTTGTGCCTCCATCTTTATGAATTTTATTTATGCATATAAATTATTTAAGACATTTCATAAGAGAATTCTTTAAAAAATTCTAAGTGCTTTTTAAAAAAAAATAGTCAATACTCTTGTGTGTGTGCTCAGTCACATCCAACTGTTTGCAGCCCCATGTACTGTAGCCTGGCAGGCTCCTCCATCCATGGGATTCTCCAAGCATGAATACTGAAGCAGGTTGCTATTTCCTACCCAGGGCATCTTCCCAACTTAGGGATCGAACTCACTTCTCTTGTGTTTCATGCATTGGCAGGTGGACTGTTTACCACTGTGCCACCTGTCAAGTTCAATCAATATTTATGTATATCTGTCTATATATTTACCTTTATCATTTTTTAAATGAAAATTTTTTCCAAATGAGATCAACTTTCTTAAGATGGAAATAGATATGGAGTCAGCCTTGCTCAAAACAAAACTTAACTTTTGTTTTATCAAAAAAAACACATTTACTTTGCTTTCATTTCTTTATCAAGCTTACTAAGGTATAATTTAAATGCCTTAAATGTCGCCCTTTAATAGATGCATTCATATCAAGCGTGGCTGCCCAGTATATAATCTGCCCGTAATGCTGGGGATGCAGGTTCGATTCCTGGGTTGGGAAGCTTCCTTGGCGAAGGAAATCATGACCTACTCCAGTATTCTGGCCTGGAGAATCCATGAATAGAAGAGCCTGGCAGGCTACAATCCATGGGGTCCCAAAGAGTTGGACAGGACTGAGCGACTAAATGAGATTTGATAGATCTTTGGAGTCATCACCATCACAATTGGGATTTAGAACTTTTTTATCATTGTAGAAAGTTTCATCAAGCACCTTTGTAGTTAAGTCTCTCCTCCCTACTCCCAACCCATGACACCCTTAAAAATGAATGATGTCCTATTATATTTCCTTTACAAGAGTGTGATATTTGCATTCCTACCAGATGTATATTGAATGCTCACTGATTCTGCTTTTGCAAGAGCATTTTCTATTTTACATCTTGTTTGGTATCCTTGCTCTCATTCTTGTTAATTTTAGCCTTCCAGTGGACATAAAATAATGCCTCATTATAGTTTAAGATTTTATCTTCGTAATAGCTAAGTATTTTGAACACCTTTTCATGTGTTTATTTTTACATCTTCTTTTCTCTTTTGGTGAAGTGTCTGTTTAAATCGTTTGTCTAGTTTTAATAAATTTGGATTTTTGTGTTCTTGTTTAATTGTAAGAGCTCTATACATTTTGCATATACATCCTTTATCAGATATATGTTTTGGAAATATGTTCATCTTGACAGTTATTTATCTTTTCATTTCCTTAACAGTAGTTTTGAGGAGAAGATGGCTGGATGGCATCACGGACTCGATGGACGTGAGTCTGAGTGAACTCCGAGAGATGGTGATGAATAGGGAGGCCTGGCGTGCTGTGATTCATGGGGTCGCAAAGAGTCAGACACGACTGAGTGACTGAACTGAACTGAACTGAACAGCAGATTTTTAAAATGGGTTTCAGTATATCAAGTTTTCTTTTACTTATAGTATATTTTGTTTCAAAAAATTATTGGATTACCAAGTGTCAAGATTTCCTTTTTTTAAGAATATTTTTAGGTTTTATATGTAAGCATATAATTTATTTTGTCATATTATTTTTTATGATGTGAGGTAAAAACTGAAATTTGTTTCTACTTATCCTGATCATAAGTTACTCAGCTGTTCTTGTATCATCTGTAGAAAAGACTAGTGGGCCTACATGCTAAGGCTCATCAGTGGTGTCTGACTCTGAGTGAGTCCATGGACCGCCACCTGCCAGGCTCCTCTGTTCATGCGATTCTTCAGGCAAAAATACTGGGGTGTGGGTGTTTCGTGCCTTGAAAAGACTAGACTTTCTCTCCGTTGCTTATCTAAGTACTTTTGTTCAAGCTAGTTTGCATTTACATATTTGAAAGTATTTCTGAACTATTAACTATGCTCTATTCTCTCCACATTTATGCTAACGTTGAACTACCTCGATCAGTATCTTACTTTATATACAGAAAATCATAACTTAAATTCTCCATCTTTGATTTTTTCTTTTCTTTTTTTCTTTTCTTTTTTTTGCTTAGAAATATTAGCTTACTTAGTTCCTTGGCTTTTATGTACAAACTTTAGAACCTACTTACCACTTCTAGTTAAACAACAATAGAACTTTGACTGGGTTGGTATTGTAATTATAAGTCAATTTGTAAAAAAACGTTTTGAAAATATTGACTCAATATTATTGAGTCTTCCTGTCCATGAAGACAATTTGTCTCTTTGTTTAATTTAATTTCTTTAATCAGTGTTCTGAAGTTTTCAGCATGTATAACACATGCCATATTTTACTGCACTGGCTTTGTTGTGATTAACAGATATAGTGCTTTGTACTAATTGAAGGTCTGTGGCAATGACACATTGAGCAAGTCTATTGGTGTTGTTTTTCCAACATTTGCTTACATTGAGTCTCTGTGTACATTTTGGTGTTTTTTAATAATATTTCAAAGTTTTCATTATGATTATATTTGTCATGCCTCCAATGCGGGAGACCTGGGTTCGATCCCTGGGTCAGGAAGATCCCCTGGAGAAGGAAATGGCAACCCACTCCAGTATACTTGCCTGGAGAATCCCATGGACTGAGGAGCCTGGTGGGTTGCAGTCCACGGGGTCACAAAGAGTCAGACATGACTGAGTGACTTTACTTACTTACTTACTTATATTTGTCATGGTGGTCTGTAATTAGTGATCTTTGATATTACTTTGTAAAATAATCAGCCTCAGATGATGGTTAGCATTTTTTAGCAATAAAATATTTTTTAATTAAGGCAGGCATATTGGTTTTATAGGCATAATACTATAGCACACATAATAGACTACAGTATAGTGTAAATGTACGTTTTTAATGCACTGGGAGATGAAAAAATCCAAGGGAATCCATTTATTTCAATATATGCTTTAATGTGGTAATCTACAACCAACCCTCAGTTATCTCCAATATATACCAATATGTTGATGATCTTTTGTTAGAATTATTAAAGACTAATTCCGATTCTGTTGCCAAATTAATGTGGTATTTTTATGTCATTGCCGTAATTATGTGACCTGTAAATTAGAAAGTCTTGTGCTTTGAAATATCATTGAATTAATCTCAGAATTCTTGACTAGCTAATAATCATATTAATATTTATTTAGTGCTTATTACCTTCGGTGTTGTTTTCAAAGTACTTGCATTTTTGTCAATAATGCCAAAAATCAGATAAAATTAATATTATCATAGTCTGTATTTTACAGAAGCATAAGTTGACATGTGTTCTAATATATTGTATTAAATGTGCAAAAGTGGCAAGAGTGGGCACTCTTTTCTTGTTTCTGATCTTAGAGCAAATGCTTTCAGCGTCTCAGCATTGAATATGATGTTAGCTGTGAGGCTGTCACACATGCATGCTAAGTCATTTCAGTTGTGTCTGATTCCTCATGACCCCATGGATTAAAGCCTACCAGGCTCCTCTGTCCATGGGATTCTCCAGACAAGAATACTGGACTGAGTTGCCATTGCCTCCTTCAGGGAATCTTCCTGACCCACTGATCAAACATTTGTCTCTTATGTCTCCTACATTGGCAGGAGGATTCTTAACCACTAGTACCACCTGATGGAGAAGGCAATGGCAGCCCACTCCAGTACTCTTGCCTGGAAAATCCCATGGACTGAGGAGCCTGGTAGGCTGCAGTCCATGGGGTCACAAAGAGTTGGAAACGACTGAGCAACTTCACTTCCACTTTTCACTTTCATGCATTGGAGAAGGAAATGGCAACCCACTCCAGTGTTCTTGCCTGGAGAATCCCAGGGACGGGGAGCCTGGTGGGCTGCCATCTATGGTGTAGTACAAAGTCAGACATGACTGAAGCGACTTAGCAGCAGCAGCAGTACCATCTGAAAATTCATGAGGTTGTCACATATGGCCTTTATTATGTTGAGGTATGTTCCTTCTATGACCAACTTATAGACAGTTTTTATTATCAGAAAGCCTACAAATTATAAATGCTAGAGATGATAAGGAGAAAAAGGAACCCTCCAACACGGTTGGTGAGAATGTAAATTGGTGCAGCCACTATAGAATACAATATGGAGATACTTAAAAAAAAAAAAAAAAGCAACTAAAAATAGAGGTACCATATGACCTAGTGAATTCAATTCTGGGTATATATCCAGAAAAGATGAAAATTCTAATTTTAAAAGTTACACACACCCTAACCTTCATATTAGCACTGTATACAATAGCTAAGACATGGAGGCAAACTAAGCAGCTATAACCAGATGAATGGTAAAGATGAAGTACATGTATAAAATGGAGTATTAGCAATAAAAAGAATGAAATAATGTAATTTGCAGCAATATGAATGGACCTAGAAATTACCACATTAAATGAAGTAAATCAAAGAAAAATAGCATAGGATATCACTTACAAGAGATGAATTCTTTTTCTGATGGCATTTGATAGTTTATTTGCAAATTCCAACACAATTTTCAGATTAGTAAAACAAGAGATAACTCTACACATAGATATCACCAGATAGTCAATAGCAAAATAAGATTGATTATACTCTTTGCAGCTGAAGATGGAGAAGCACTATACAGTCAGCTAAAACAAGGCCAGGATCTGACTGTGGCTCAGTTAGAGCATGAACTCCTTATTGCAAAATTGAGACATAAATCAAAGAAAGTAGAGAAAATCACAAGACCATTCAAGTATGACCTAAATCAAATCCCTTACAATTACACAAAAGAAGTGACAAGTAGATTCAGGGATTAGATCTGATAGACTGCCTGAAGAAGTACGGATGGAGGCTTGTGACATTGTAAGGAGACAGTGATCAAAACCATTCCCCCAAAAAATAAATGCAAAAAGACAAAATGGTTATCTGAGGAGGCCTTAAAAATAGCTGAGAAAAAAGAGGCATCAAAGGCAAAGGAGAAAAGGAAAGATATATCCATCTGATTGCAGAGTTCCAAAGAATAGCAAGAAGAGATAAGAAAGCCTTCCTTCCTAAGTGATCAATGCAAAGAAATAGATGAAAAGAATAGAATAGGAAGGACTAGTGATCTCTTCAAGAAAATTGGAAATACAAAGGAAATATTTCATGCAAAGATGGGCACAATAAAGGACAGAAATGGTATGGACCTAAGAGAAGCAGAAGATACTAAGAAGACATGGCAAGAATACACAGAAGAACTATACAAAAAAGATCTTAATGACTCAGATAACCATCACAGTGTGTTCACTCACTTAAAGCCAGACATCCTGGAGTGCAAAGTCAAGTGGGCCTTAGGAAGCATCATTATGAATAAAGTTAGTGTAAGTGATGCAATTCCAGGTGATCTATTTCAAATCCTAAAAGATGATGCTGCTAAAGTGCTGCACTCACTATGCCAGCATATTTGGAAAACTCAGTAGTGGCCACAGGACTGGAAGACATAGATAGGTTTTCATTCTAATCCCAAAGAAAGGCAATGTCAAAGAATGTTCAAACTGCAAGGCAATGGCACCCCACTCCAGTACTCTTCCCTGGAAAATCCCATGGGTGGAGGAGCCTGGTGGGCTGCAGTCCATGGGGTCGCTAAGAGTCAGACACGACTGAGCGACTTCACTTTCACTTTTCACTTTCACGCATTGGAGAAGGGAATGACAACCCACTCCAGTATTCTTGCCTGGAGAATCCCAGGGAGAGGGGAGCCTGGCGGGCTGCCATCTATGGGGTCGCACAGAATCAGACATGACTGAAGTGGCTTATCAGTAGCAGCACACACCAGCAAAGTAATGCCTAACATTCTCTAAGCTAGGCTTCAACAGTTCATAAACTGAGAATTTCCAGATATTAAAGCTGGATTTAGAAAAGGCAGAAAAAACAGAGATCAAATTGCGAATATCCATTGGATCACAGAAAAAGCAAGAGAGTTGCAGAAAATATCTATTTCTGCTTTATTGACTACTCCAAAGCCTTTGTGTGGATCACAACAAACTGTGGGAAATTCTTCAAGAGACTTCCTTGATGGCTCAGATGGTAAAGTGTCTGTCTGCAATGCAGGAGACCCGGGTTCAATCCCTGGGTTGGGAAGATCCCCTGGAGAAGGAAATGGCAACCCATTCCAGTACTATTGCCTGGAAAATCCCATGGATGGAGGAGCCTGGTAGGCTACAGTCCATGGGGTCACAAAGAGTCGGACACGACTGAATGAGTTTACAGTCAATACCTGTTTCCTGAGAAATCTGTATGCAGGTCAAGAAGCAATACTTAGCACCAGACATAGAATAATGGGCTGGTTCCAAATTGGGAAAGGAATACATTCATGTTGTATATTGTCACCCTGCTTATTTAACTTATATACAGAGTACATCATGCAAAATGCTGGGCTGGATGAAGCAAAAAGTGTAATGAAGATTGCTGGGAGAAATATAAAAAACCTCAGATATGCATCTGACACCACCCTTACGGCAGAAAGTGAAGAAGAACTAAAGAGCTTCTTGATGAAAGTGAAAGAGGAGAGTGAAAAAGCTGGCTTAAAACTCAACATTCAAAAATGAAGATCATGGCATCCAGTCCCATCACTTCATAGAAAATAGTTGGGGAATGAATGGAAACTGTTACAGACTTTATATTTTGGGGCTCCAAAATCACTGGAGATGGTGACTACAGCCATGAAATTAAAAGATGCTTGCTCTTTGTAAAAAAAGCTATGACAAATCTGGAGAACATATTAAAAAGTAAAGACATTACTTTGCTGACAAAGGTCTATCTAAGTCAAAGCTAGGATTTGTCCAGTAGTCATCTGTGAATGTAGTGTTGGACCATAAAGAAAGCTGAGCTTCGAAGAACTGATGAAGAAAAAAAAAAGGAGATCAAGTCATAAAGGAAATTAGTCCTGAATATTCATTTGAAGAACTGATGCTGAAGTTGAAGCTCTAATACTTTGGCCACTTAATGTGAAGAGCTGACTCATTTGAAAAGACCCTGATACTGGGAAAGATTGAAGGCAGGAGGAGAAGGTGATGACAGAGGATGAGATGGTTGGATGGCATCACTGACTCAATAGATTTGAGCTTGAGCAAGTCCTGGGAGTTGGTGTTGGACAGGGAAGCCTGGTATGCTGCAGTCCATTGGTATGCAAAGTGTATGACACTACTGAGCAACTGAACTGAACTGAAATGATAGTTTATTTAAGCAGAGTTTCCTATAATCTAAGACTAAATTCCCCTCAATCATACTTGCTTCCATATTTAATCTTATACATTTCAATCAATTTTTATCTATTTCTTTTTTTCCTCGGTATACGTAATCTGTATATAGTGATACTTTATTTTAAAATGTTCATGACCTGCTGTCAGTCACCTATGTTCTAATTCCAACATCACAAGCTTTGTGTAGGATTGGCAGTAGTACTTTTTAAAAGCTTCACAGACTTCACTAATGAAATCATCTCTCCTTGGCTTTTCTTTATTGAGAGGTCTTTGAATACTGCTTCTGTGTCCTTAAGGTATTAGTATGTTTAGGCTTCTTGTTTCTTTCTGATTCAATCTGTGTCGATTGTATCTTTCTAGAAATTTATCCATTTCTTCTAGGTTATCACCTTTATTTGCATATAACTATTCACAGTAATCTGTTAATGGTCCTTTGTGTTTCTGTGGTGCCAGTTGCAATGTCTCTTTTTTATAATTTTGAGTCTTTTCTTTTTTCTTGGTTAGTCTACCAAAGGTTTGTCAATTTTGCTTATCTTTCAAAATACCCACCCTTGTTTTTTTTTTTTTTTTCTACTTTCTATTTAGTCTATTTTATTTACTGGACTGTAATCTTTATGGTTTCTATCCTTCAGCTAACTTTAGGTTTAATTTTTAATTTTTCTCTTTGTGATTTCTTTAAGTGTAAAGTTATTTTTTTTAATTTGTCTTTATTGTAATGTAGGCATTTATTGTTCTAAACTTTCTTATTTTTTTTAATAAACCCAATTTTATTGTACTGTGTTATGGAGCAATCTTTTTTGGGTTGACCTTGCATGGGGCTATTTTAGCTTCCTGTACTTGGATGTTCATGTCCTCACCAGATTTGAAAATATTTAGCTATTATTTCTTTAAAAAATCATCCTGCCTCTTTCTCTGTCTCTTCTTCTGGGACTCCCAAGACACAGATGATTTGCTTGGTTGATGGTATTCTATAATTTATGTACGCTTCCCTCACTCTTCTTCTTTCATTTTTTTGGTTCCTCTAATTCATTTCAAATCCATTTTCAAATATCTTCAATTTTGCTGATTCATTCTTCTATATTATGAAGTCCGTTATTGAAGCTTTGTATTGATTTTTGCTTTTGTTTTTTTAGTTCTGTCATTGTATTCTTTAACTCCAGGATTTTTGTTTGGTTCTTTTTATGGTTTCTATTGAATGTTTCAATGTAAAACTTAAAATTTGTTCAAGAATTATTTTCTTGATTTTGTTCAGTCATTATATGTTCTTTTGCATTTTATTCAGTTTTTAAAAGGTGATTGTTTTGAGTAATTTGTCAGTCAAAACATAGATCTCTATTTCTTTGAAGTCAGTTACTGGAGCTTTATTAATTTCCTTTGGTGTTGTCATATTTGCTTCATTGTTCATGATCTTGGTATCCTTCCATTAGTGTCTATATGTTTAAAGGTGCAAACATCTTGCAGTATTTAAAGGCTGGTTTCAATGGATAAATACTTTTCTGATCTGTCTGCTAGGCTTTGGGGATGACCTCAGAATCACCATTATGCTGAACTGGAGACAGATATGTAGCTGTCACCAGGGAACAGTGTCTCCTGCCTGTCCCCTGTGTTAGCAGACCTGCTCATGGACTCGTGTTGGGAGCAGGTTGATTTTTAATGTATGGCCTCTTCAGTATCCCTTGGGGTGGAGATGGGAGATTCTTTCACTGGTATCCTGAACCCTCAGGACCACTGGCAGACTCTCAGGCTGTCCATATACTGAAATCATACATAGGTCACTTTCAGGATTTCCAAGGATGCAGACAGGAGTGTCTCCTTCCTAGTTCTTGTGCCAATAGACCTGTTCACCTGCTGTGGCCAAGAGGGAGCCTAATTTAGGGACCTTTCAGTATCTTTGGGAACACAGACAGGACTGTGCCCTGTCTGGTCACTGTATCATAATCTGCAATCTAACCAAGCTTGGTGGGCTTATCTCTGGGAGCTCCAAGACCATGCCAAGTAGGATAGAGGCTGTTCATGAGCCACTTCAGGGTCCACAGCCAGGACAAAAGTCTGTATATGTGCAGTCTGTATACGTGTTACTCAATGCACAGGTGGGAATGAGTACTCCATAGTCTCTTAGCTTATGGTGCTACTGACAGATTCAAAGTCAAACTAAGTTATAAATGACTTCTCCAGGGTGTATAGCTGTGTCTGGGTTTGCAGCCAGGACCAGAGATAGAGGGTCAACTACCTGGATGAGAACCTGCCTTCTCAAAATGGCTTTTGTCAGTCTTGAAATATACCAGGTTTCATGATCTCCTCTTTGAATCCCAAAGTTATGGCGAAGGCACTTGTGGCCATGATAGAAGGCAAATGATTGCTTTTGAGAAGGGATATGGACAAGGGAAATCCTATTTGTCCATTCTACTGACATCAAACCTCTTTTATTTTTTTAAAGTCTTAATATTATAGAGATACTACAACATTTACTTGCATGTCTTTTTTTCTACCTTTTATTTACTATGATTTATTAATATATATAAAGAGAGAGAAAGAGAGAGACTCATGAAAGTGAAAGTCACTCAGCTTTTTGTGACCCCCATGGACTATATAGTCTGTGAAATTCTCCAGGCCAGAATATTTGAGGGGGTAGCCTTTCCCTTCTCCAGGGAATCTTCCCAACCCAAGGATAGAACCCAGGTATCCCACATTGCAGGCAGATTCTTTACCAGAGGAGACACAGGGAAGCCCAGGAATACTGGAGTGGGTAGTCTATCCCTTCACCAGCAGATCTTCCTGACCCAGGAATCTATCTTGGGGTCTTCTGCATTGCAGGTGGATTCTTTACCAACTGAGCTATCAGGGAACCCCACATAGTCTCATAAAGTATAATTTGGAACAAACTAAAGATATAAATAATGGACAATTTCTATTCCCACATGTTATTGCTCTATGCAAACCTAACAGAAATGTCCATAGAATCTTCAAAAATATTCTCAGTTTCTATAATTTTAATTTTTAAAAATCTTTTTGAAGCACTAATTTTTTAAAACACATTGAATATTATGAACCACTTTAAGAAATCATTTTTTAATCTAATGATAGTATAATTGTACCAAACAAATTATTTTATTTTTATTATTTATTTAATTTTTTTAAAACTTTTTAATTTTTACTTTATTTTACTTTACAGTACCGTATTGGTTTTGCCATACATTGACATGAATCCACCATGGGTGTATACGAGCTCCAATCCTGAATCTCCCTCCCACATCCCACCCTATATCCTCTCTCTGGATCATCCCCGTGCACCAGCCCCAAGCATCCTGTATCCTATATCAAACATAGGCTGATGCTTCGTTCTTACATGATAGTATACATGTTTCAATGCCATTCTCCCAACTCATCCCACCCTCTCCCTCTCCCACAGAGTCCAAAAGTCCATTCTATACATCTGTGTCTCTTTTGCTGTCTCACATACAGGGTCATCATTGCCATCTTTCTAAATTCCATATATATGTGTCAGTATACTGTATTGGTGTTTTTCTTTCTGGCTTACTTCACTCTGTATAATAGGCTCCAGTTTTATCCATCTCATTAGAACTGATTCAAGTGAATTCTTTTTAATGGCTGAATAATACTCCATTGTGTATATGTACCACAGCTTTCTTATCCATTCATCTGCTGATGTACATCTAGGTTGTTTCCATGTCCTGGCTATTATAAACAGTGCTGCAATGAACATTGGGGTACATGTGTCTCTTTCAGTTCTGGTTTCCTCGGTGTGTATGCCCAACAGTGGGATTGCTCGGTCATAAGGCAATTCTATTTGCAGTTTTTTAAGGAATCTCCACACTGTTCTCCATAGTGGCTGTACTAGTTTGCATTCCCACCAACAATGTAAGAGGGTTCCCTTTTCTCTGCACCCTCTCCAGCATTTATTGCTTGTAGACTTTTGGATCGCAGCCATTCTGACTGGTGTGAAGTGGTACCTCATTGTGGTCTTGATTTGCATTTCTCTGATAATGAGTGATGTTGAGCATCTTTTCATGTGTTTGTTAGTAAACTATTTTAGAAAAATTATAATATGACAAATTTTTGGAGTCAGTTTATAGAGATTGATGCCATATAACAAAAACATTAAATTATATATATACATATATATACAAACATATGCATATAAGTGTATATATAAACCCAATGACCCAAATGATCATGTAATATAAAATAACAGTTTCAACAAAAAGGTAAAATTTATGTAATTTGGATTGATTTAGTCTTTATAGGCTCATGTATATAGATTGGTCTGAGATATATTGTCATATTTGTATCAAGAATATAGTATTTCAGGCAGCTAAGACTGGACCATGGAAACAGATAGAAGTAAATCAGTAAAACAGTCAAACATTTTGGAGTCTCATTTGGAGAAAATAGACAGATATACATGAACATACAAAAATGTAGCACTGGAAATTTGGGAAATGGGAGCATGGGGGACAAACCAAGACCTGTGACTAGAGTCTGACCACAGGTTTCTTGCTTTCATATGGATTATTAGCTACTCGTGAAAGTGATAATTAGGTACAATGAAAATTAGGCACAGATCTTCAATATCTTTATTCCTCAAATTTTTATGTGTTCCTTTCAGAAAGGTCTAAAAGGACATTTTATTAAAGAAAATCTTCTCTAGAAAAGTTAGCAACATTTGCAATAAAATTCTCAGAAGAATAATGACAGAATTATATGCCAAACTAAAATTTTCCTTTCAAGAGTATAGCAGCCAACTGAGTTTTTATCTTCCATAGTGATTGAAAGAATATAAATCAATTGTTGCTTAATTTGAGTATTTATTTATCACTATTTCTGTGTATGGTGTGCATGTACATGTTGGTATATAAACTAGATAAACGTGACATTTTTGTTTCTGTCCCTTCCATGAAAAATGATAAAACTATGTATCGTATATTTTATGCCACAAAACAAGAAAAGATAGAAAACTGAATTAAAAAGTAGTTAAAAGAATGGTCACAGATTTTATACAATTGTATTCAGTAGCTCAACTCAAGCCACACAAAATTTCTCTAGAAACAAGGTGCACTTTTTTTTATTAATTTATTTTTAATTGAAGAATAATTGCCTTACAGAATTTGGCTGTTTTTTGTCAAACCTCAACATGAATCAGCCAGAGGTATACATATATCCCCTCCCTTTTGAACCTCCCTCCCACCACCCTCCCCATCCCATCCCTCTAGGTTGATGCAGAGCTCCTGCTTGAGTTTCCTGAGCCACACAGCAAATTCCCATTGGCTATCTATTCTACATATGGTAATGTAAGGTTCCATGTTACTCTTTCTATACATATCACCCTCTCCTCCCCTCTCCCCAGTCCATAAGTCTATTCTCTATATCAGTTTCTCCATTGTTGCCTTGTAAATAAATTCTTCAGTAATGTTTTTCTAGATTCCATATATATGTGTTAGAATATGGTATTTATCTTTCTCTTTCTGACTCATTTCACTCTGTATAATAGGTTCTAGGTTCATCCACCTCATTAGAACTGACTCAAATGCATCCCTTTTTGTGGTTGAGTAATATTCCATTGTGCATATGTACCACAACTTGTTTATCCATTCCTCTGTAGATGGACATCTAGGTTGCTCCCATGTTCTATCTGTTGTAAATAGTGCTGCAATGAACAATGGGATAGATGTGTCTCTTTCAATTTTGGTTTCCCCAGAGTGTATGCCTAGGAGTGGGACTGCTAGGTCTTATGGTGGTCTTATTCCTAGTTTTTTAAGGAATCTCCATACTCTCTTCCATAGTGACTGTATCAATTTACATTCCCACAAACAGTGTAAGAGCATTCCCTTTCCTCTACACCCTTTCAAGGGTTTATTGCTTGTAGATTTTTTGATGAGGGCCATTCTGACTGGGGTGAGGTGATATGTAGTTTTGATTTGTATCTCTCTAATAAAATCTGCTGTATCATGGAAAAAGCAAGAGAGTTCCAGAAAAACATCTATTTCTGCTTTATTGACTATGCCAAAGCCTTTGACTGTGTGGATCACAATAAACTGTGGAAAATTCTGAAAGAGATGGGAATACCAGACCACCTGATGAGTCCATTCTGAAGGAGATCAGCCCTGGAATTTCTTTGGAAGGAAATATGCTAAAGCTGAAATTTCAGTACTTTGGCCACCTCATGCGAAGAGTTGACTCATTGGAAAAGACTCTGATGCTGGGAGGGATTGGGGGCCGGAGGAGAAGGGGATGACCGAGGATGAGATGGCTGGATGGCATCACGGACTCGATGGACGTGAGTCTGAGTGAACTCCAGGAGTTGGTGATGGACAGGGAGGCCTGGCATGCTGCGATTCATGGGGTCGCAAAGAGTCGGACACCACTGAGCGACTGAACTGAACTGAATAATGAGCAATGTTGAGCATCTTTTCATGTTTTCATTAGTTGTCTTCATTAGTATGTCTTCTTGGAGAAATGTCTGTTTAGGGCTTTTTCCCACTTTTTGTTTGGGTTGTTTTTCTGGTATTGAGCTGTATGAGCTGTTTGTATATTTTGGAAATTAATCCTTTGTCAGTTGTTTCATTTGCTATTATTTTTCTCCTATTCTGAGGGTTGTCTTTTCACCTTGCTTACACTTTCCTTTGCTGTGCAAAAGCTTTTAAGTTTAATCAGGTCCCACTTGTTTACTTTTGTTTTTATTTCTGTTACTCTAGGAAGTGGGTCATAGAGGATCTTGCTTTGATTTATGTGTTCTGCTTATGTTCTCCTCTGAGTTTTATAGTTTCTGGTCTTACATTTAGATCTTTAATCCATTTTGAGTTTGTCTTTGTGTATTGTGTTAGGAAGTATTCTGATTTCATTCTTTTGCATGTAGCTGTCCAGTTTTCCCAGAACCATTTATTGAAGAGGCTTTTTGCCCCATTGTATATTCTTGCCTCAATTGTCAAAAAGAAGGTACTCATAGGTGCATGGGTTTATTTCTGGGCTTTCCATCTTGTTCCATTGGTCTATATTTCTGCTTTTGTTCCAGTACCATACTGTCTTGATGACTGTAGCTTGGAATATGACCTGAAGTCAGGAGGCTTGATTCCTCCACCTCCAGTCTTCTTTCTCAATAGTGCTTTGGCTATTTGGGGTCTTTTGTGTTTCCATATGAATTGTGAAATTTTTTGTTATAATTCTTTGAAAAATACCATTGGTAATTTGATAGGGATCACATTGAATCTGTAGATTGCTTTTGGTAGTATAATCATTTTCACAGTATCGATTCTTCCTACCCAGGAACATGGTATATCTCTCTTTCTACCTCATCTTTGATTTCTTTCAATAGTGTCATAATTTCTGTGTACAGTTCTTTCATCTCCTTAGGAAAGTTTTTTCCTAGTTATTTATGTTTGCTGCAATGGTGAAAGGGATTGATTCTTTAATTGCTCTTTCTCATTTTTCATTGTTAGCATATAGAAATACAAGTAATTTCTTTGCATTGATTTTGTATCCTGCAACTTTGCAAAATTTGCTGATTTTCTGATAATATCTTTAGGGATTTTTCCGATCAGGACTCCTTTTTTTTTCCTTTTCTTCTTTGATTACTGTAGCTAGGACTTCCAGAATTACGTTGAATAGTAGTGCTGAGTTGAACTCCCTTGTCTTGTTCCTGATCTTAGGAGGGATGATTTCAGTTTGTCACCACTGGAAATAATGTTTACTCTAGGCTTATCATACGTGGCCTTCATTATGCTGAAGTAGGTTTCTTCTATACCCATTTTTTGAAAAGTTTTAATCATAAATAGGTGCTGAATTTTGTCAAAGGCTTTTCATCTATTAAGGCTTTTCATCATCTGTTAAGATGATTATATGGTTTTTATCTTTCAATTTGTTAATATATGGTGTATTACATTGATTGTTTTCTGTATATTGAAAAATCCTTAGAAATAAGGTGCTTTTAAAAACATTGACTTTTATTGGACAGATTTGAACTTGAATCATTGTCTCTGTTTTCCCTGTGTATCCTTGAAAAAAGGTCACTCATTTATTCTTTTTTTTTTTCTTCACTTGCAATGTGAGGATAATAAAGTAGATTTCATATATTTGTATCCTTAAATCTGTCTCTTATACACATCTCCACATAGTCTCATAAAGTATAATTTGGAACAAACTAAAATTATAAATAATGGACAATTTCTATTCCCACATGTTATTGCTCTATGCAAACCTAACAGAAATGTCCATAGAATCTTCAAAAATATTCTCAGTTTCTATAATTTTAATTTTTAAAAATCTTTTTGAAGCACTAATTTTTTAAAACACATTGAATATTATGAACCACTTTAAGAAATCATTTTTTAATCTAATGATAGTATAATTGTACCAAACAAATTATTTTATTTTTATTATTTATTTAATTTTTTTAAAACTTTTTAATTTTTACTTTATTTTACTTTACAGTACCGTATTGGTTTTGCCATACATTGACATGAATCCACCATGGGTGTATACGAGCTCCAATCCTGAATCTCCCTCCCACATCCCACCCTATATCCTCTCTCTGGATCATCCCCGTGCACCAGCCCCAAGCATCCTGTATCCTATATCAAACATAGGCTGATGCTTCGTTCTTACATGATAGTATACATGTTTCAATGCCATTCTCCCAACTCATCCCACCCTCTCCCTCTCCCACAGAGTCCAAAAGTCCATTCTATACATCTGTGTCTCTTTTGCTGTCTCACATACTGTGACAATAAATGAATAATTTTTTCCACTGCAAAATATTATGTGTTTTTCTTGAAAAAGATTGGTGTTCTAGTTATTTTGTATTCTGTGCTGTGCTATGATTTTCCTAATTTGATTAATTGAATTTTAAAGTCAAAGTTTCATGCTTTAATTTACAGTAAATGTCAAAGTCCACTGCACATAAAACTTTACATTTTTTTGATATTATTTCCTTAAATATTTCCTCTGGTCATTTTTCTTCCAATAGTACTATTTCTGTACTTACACACACATCTTGTCATATACAAATGAGGGGTGTCCACTGGCACACAGAATCACAAAATCAAAGTTATTTCATTACAGCAGATACTAAATCACTGAAAGGAAAGATTATGTATTCTCTTATTCATTGTCCAGGTGGTAGGCAGTGCCACAGATGGTTTTCATAAAAAGAATAGCTTATATATTATCCAAATGAAAATGAGTTTTTTCTTTCATTCCAACAACCAATATAAGACAAAGAAACCTATCCTATTGATGACAAACAGCTCACATAAACCAGAGTTTCTTGTGTTTAGGACGTCTGAACTAAAATTAGAAATTAACTGCATCACTCTTCAAAGTACTTAAGTACAGTGCTTGATAATGGTGCTATTTTGTTCCTACTCTTGACAGTTCTAGAAACAGTTACTTCCAACTTGTATTAACATATTATCATCAATTATGTTTCACCATCTGTGGATCTAATTAAGTTTACCCTTAAATTTGATTTTACCAGACATCATTCACAAGCAAGACATATTTACTAAGCATCCATTTTGCAAAGAGAAGAAACAGAAAATCAGTTAAGATGGTCCTAAATAATTTTGATGTTAACAAATTGGAATTAAATACCACTACTTAAGTTACACTATTCTAAGAGCAGTGGCTGGCTATCCCAGGATACGGTGGTTGCTATAAGGACACCAATGCATACCAAGAACATTCATATATTTTACTGTGTAAAAAAGTGGTCAAATTCATTTCTTTCTCCTTCCCACTTTAATGTTCATTACTCAACTGTAATAATGGTATGTATTTTTTTAGATTTTTCAAAAACTTCACCTTCTTAGAAATATCAGCAATGACATACATGATTTTGCATTTTCATACATATGAAATCTGCACTCCTGACTCAGTAGACTATTAATAGCCATTTTAAAAGTGAGTAGTGCAATTAATGATAAAAGCATTGTGACTGATTTATTTTCTCCATACTTTAAATAGATATAGTTAAAATGTGTTTTTTTTTTTTCACTTTTAGCTTTCTTTAAGAAATGAGAAAGCTCACATTATCAGTCAGTCAGTGCAGTCAATCAGTCATGTCTGACTCTTTGCATCTCTATGAACTGCAGCATGCCAGGTTTCCCTGTCCACCATCAACACCTGGAGCTTTCTCAAACTCATGTCCGTTGGGTCAGTGATGCCATCCAACCATCTCATCCTCTGATGTCCCCTTCTCCTCCCACCTTCAATCATTCCCAGAATCAGGGTCTTTTCTAATAATTCAGTTCTTTGCATCAGGTGGCCAAAATATTGGAGCTCCAGCTTCAGCATCAGTCTTTCCAATGAATATTCAGGATTGATTTCTTTTATGATTGACTGGTTGGATCTCCTTGCAGTCCAAGATACTCTCAAGATTCATCTCCATCATCACAGTTCAAAAGCATCAGTTCTTTAGGGCTCAGCTTTCTTTATGGTCCAACTCTCACACCCATACATGACTACTGGAAAAACCATCACTTTGATTAGATGGACCTTTGTTGGCAAAGTAATGCCTCTGCTTTTTAATACACTTTTCAGGTTTGTCATAGCTTTTCTTCCAAGGAGTGAGTGTCTTTTAATTTCATGGGTGCATCACAATCTGCAGCAATTTTGGAGCCCAAGAAAATAAAGTTGATCAGTTTCCATTGTTTCCCCATTTATTTGCCATTAAGTGTGAGAAAGCTCACAAAGAAAATTGAATGTGAAATAAGTAGGAGAGCAGGTATGTGATTAAACATTGTCTTTCAATCACTTTGGATTATGAAAGTTGTATTTCAGGCTCTGTTTACATATATGTGCCTATGTGTACTAAATCACTTCAGTCCTGCCTGTCTCTTTGTGGCCCTATGGACTGTAGCCCACTAGTCTCCTCTGTCCATGGCATTCTCCAGGCAAGAATAATGGAGTGGATTGCCATTTCCTTATCCAAGGGATCTTCCCAACCCAGGAATCGCAGTCGTGTCTCTTAAGTCTCTTGCACTAGCAGGTGTGTGCTTAACCACTATCTCCACCTGGGAAGCTCCTTTATTTTCAATAAGTAGATATAAATGTAGTAAAGTATGTTCCTCTCATAAAGAGTACATTGAAAACTATTTTTGACCTAGAAAAAAATGGCCAAATATTCCAGAAAAGGGGATTGTGGCAAATGATGACAAACAGAGATTTTTACTTACTTAATTATAAAACTATTTTCCAAAAACTGAGCATAAGGCAAAAAATGAAAATAGCAATATTCTATTTAGTGACTTTTCACTGAACCATATTTGCAGGTCATCCCTACAAAGACTAATGTAAATTAAATCTGTAGGTTTATTTAGCAAATGAATTATTTGTTGGATGACAGTGAACATCCTGCA
>SJYT01050259.1:184782-203627 GCA_006410635.1 Cephalophus harveyi | reverse complement strand
TATAAAACTATTCACTTATTTAAAAGATAATCTGTTCCCAATTTATACTCATACCATCAGAAAATATGGACTTCTAATCACCTCCATCAAATCATCATTAGTTCAATTAAGAAAAGCTAAAAGTGAAAGAAGTTTGGCCTAGTATTATGACTGTTTTAAAAGTATTAATTTTTACTACCAGTAAAATATATCTTTTTCTCACTTTTTATATCAACTGATAGAAATCAAGGATTATCTATATGGAGCATAAAATTAAACAAAAAATAAGTATATAAAACTTTGAGTATTTGAATTGGACAACAAAAGTCATATTCTTTCTGAGCAAAGAGATCTGGCTTCACTAAGTCTGAGTAAGTCAATTCTCATGAAATTGCCAAACAGAAAATCCATACCTAAATGGCAATGGCGTGCCAAAGATGTGAACACTTAAAATGTCTCTGTCTAGAATCCCAGGCAAATTCATATTTCAAAACATAAACATATAAAAGAGTGAAATCAATATTGTATTGAAGCCTCTAAATACAATTCCTAAAACCCATAGTCAAGTGCTAATAGCTACATTGTAGTCAGTGTACCCTGGAGGAGTATTTCAAAAAATGAAGATCTGGTAGTTTATCAAGATCTGTAAAAAGAGGTTGCACAGGGAGATACAGGAGAGATTTATCCTGTTGTTCAGAAATGAGAGATCACAAATGTAAGCCTTCAGGTTACAGTGATGGATATTTATGTATGTGTGTGTATGTGGCTTTTCATAAAGGTTGTTGGCCTTCTCTATCTCCTGGAATTTCCCTTCTAATTTTAGTCTTATTATCTCATCTTTCACTTTGTTTTAATTGTATGGTTTATATATTACTTTAACAACTTCACAGCAGTTGTAATTGGAGACATAGTGGTACCCAATGCAAACTAACCTGTGAACTTGCAATATGGCCTTGGTGAAAGTCATGAAATCATGAGGACTGCTAATTTAAGAGAAAGATCTGGGGCTAACTTTTGAACTGAAGAAAAAATAGAATGAAAAAGCATATACGTTACTGAATTTTAGATTAAAATTCTGGTAATCAATTTGTTCAGGTACCAGCTTTGCTTGCTTTCCATCTTATTACTCAGTTTCCAAATATCAGACTTTTCTTTTTTCCTAGTGAGCATTTCCACTGTCACTATTGTAGTTTATACTGCAGAATTCTGTTTGGATTGAAACCAAAATACTCATTTACCACAGTCACTTACAACAGTAACCATGTGTCTGTTCCAGAAGTTTTCGTAATTTAAAGCCATGTACACATGGCTTTAGCAGCCCTGCTTTCTGTATGTCAAGCACTGTGATAGTTTATCATTGACTTCCCCAATAACCTGATGAATCAAAAGCAATTTTATGTTAGGAAGCATGCTAAAATTAAACAAATGATCTTTGTTTTATCCTTATATCTATCCATATTATAGATGAGAGCAAGGAAGCACAGGTTTGTTTTTTGTTGTTGTTGTTGTTGTTTTTCTTAACATTCTTAAACACGTGCTAGAAAGTGATAGAGTCATGGTTAAAGCCCAAGTGCCCAACTTCAGAATGTCATCATGTCAGTCAGTACACAGCAACACCAGCCATGCATAAAGGACAATTAGCCATTGGGGACAGAGAAGGGTGGATGGGGAGTAGAGTTAAAGCTTTTTGCTTCCTCATATATAATGAGTGGTGGACATACTTCTTCCTTCTTAGCTAGTTAATAGGCAAACCAGCTTAATGGTGGAAAGCAAAGGATAAACTTCTACAGAAGGAGACTGACTGGTGTTGTCAAATCTTGTAGCTACACTCAGAAAACAAAAAGATTTTAGCAAAAATAAACTTTTGGAGATCTTAATATAAAGGGCAGAAATCAGATCTCTGTCAGTGGTGGGTAAATGAGAGGGTGAGAAAGAGAAAATATGGGATTCAGACTATTTAGGGAGATTTGGATGAAAATGGGGACAGTCTGACTAGCAGCTGGAGCAGAACATGAGTCATGGCAGTGAAATCGCAAGCTTGTTTTTTAAGTTTGAAAGACACAGGAAGAAAGTTTCATAGTGAAGCACTGGGTAACTTGATGATCTCAGAATGAAGTAAGGCTACAACATGGTGTTTATATACTTTTAAATAGTGATTGGAAAATTATAATTCTTTCATAAAAAATGCATTCCTATTCCTATGTGCTATCTGATCAAACCATCTGCCCCTTTAAGAGCTTAGACTCAGAATCACAGAGACCATTTGAATGGTGGCATCATTCACAAAAAGCTTTACAAAGACCCAACAACTTTATTATTATTACTATTATAATAGAGTACATATTGCCAACATACGTTGGATCACCAAAAAGCAAAAGAGTTCCAGAAAAACATCCACTTCTGCTTTATTGACTACACCAAAACCTTTGATTTTGTGGATAACAACAAACTGCAAAATTCTTCAAGAGATGGGAATATCAGACCACCTGACCTGCCTCTTGAGTAATCTGTATGTAGGTCAAGAAGCAACAGCTAGAACTGCACTTGCAACAACAGACTGGCTCCAAATGGGAAAAGGAGTATGTCAAGGCTGTATATTGTTACCCTGATTATTTAACTTATATGCAGAGTACATCATGAGAAATGCTGGACTGGATGAAGTGCAAGCTGGAATCAAGATTGCCAGGAGAAATCTCAATAACCTCAGATATGTAGATGACACCACCCTTATGGCAGAAAGTGAAGAAGAACAAAAGAGCCTCCTGATGAAAGTGAAAGAGAAGAGTGAAAAAGTTGGCTTAAAACTCAACATTCAGATAACTAAGATCATGGTATCTGGTCCGGTCACTACATGGGAAATAGAAGTGGTGGGGGTGGGGGAAGTGGAAGTAATGACAGATTTCCTCTTCTGGGGCTCTAAAATCACTGCAGATGGTGACTGCAACTATGAAATCAAAAGATTATTTCTTCTAAGCAAGGAAGGTATGACAAACCTGCACAATGTGACAGGCCCTGACATAGGTCCATAGAGTCAAGGCTATGACCTTCCTAGTGGTCACATACAGTTGTGAGAGCTGGACCGTAAAGAAGGAAGAGTGCCAAAGAATTTATCCCTTCAAACTGTGGTACTGAAGACTCTTGAAGGCCCCTTGAATAGTGAGAAGATCGAACCAGTCAATCCTAAAAGAAATCAACCCCAAATACTCATTGGAAGGATAGATGCTGAAGCTTAAGTTCCAGTACTTCAGTCACCTGATGTGAACAGCAGACTCATTGGAAAAGTCCCTAATGTTGGGAAAGATTGAAGGCAGGAGGGGAAGTGGGCAACAGAGGATGAGAAGGTTGAATGGCATCACCAGTGCAATAAACATGAACTTGGGCAACTGTGGGAAATGGTGAGGGCCAGAGAGGCTTGGCATGCTGCAATCCATGGGGTTGCAAAGAGTCAAACACGACTGAGCAACTGAATAACAACAATAGTGACTGATGGGGCAGTGTGTCTTGTCGCTTACTTTGGGGTATAAGGGTAAATATGAATTAAAAATAATATGTTTTGGGGGCTTCCCTGGTGTTCCGGTTGTTAAGAGTCCACCTTGCAATGCAGGGTATGTGATTCAATTTCTGGTCTGGGAAGGTCCCACATGCCTAGAGCAACTAAGCCCATGCACCACAACTACTGAGTCTGTGCTCTAGAGCCTGCAAGTCACAGTTACTGAGCTCACACACTGCAGCTACTGAAACCTGAGTGCATAGAGCCTGTGCTCAGCAACCAGAGAAGCCACTGAAATGAGAAGCTTGCACATCACAATGAAGAGTAGACCCCACTTGCCACAACTAGAGAAAGCCCAGATGCAGCAACAAAGACCCAGCACAGCCTAATACGCAGATAAGAAAAACAACAACAACAACAACAAAAAACAGTAAATGCTTCATTCTCAACTTGAAAATAAGGGAAATCATAGTTTTTAGAAAATTTGCAATTGTAAATTCTTTCTCTGTTTCTGAAATGACTATAAATCTTGTTAAGCTCTTTTAAGCCTTTTGCCAGCTTTCAGACCGAGATATTTTTGTCAAGGGCCTGGGAATCAACTCCATGAAATATAAATGTCAAGGAAGATGGTACCCCTCCCAGTGACTGTGGGGGTGGGGGCGGGTAGGAGAGTAATTTAGGTGGTTGTCTTTTCCAAATTGCAAACCTACTTCATCACAAATAAGTGAATTCATTTTTCTATCAATAAAGTCAATTTGCCAATCGACCACACCAATTTTCAAGTGATTTTTAAGATGAATTATGAGTGACAAGTTATACAGTTGAGTCAACTTAATTGAAGACTAGTTATTATTTATCTTGAGAATATGTAAGTAACAGCCTGTATCTGCTTGAACTGTAAAAATTTTGAGATTACTTCCTGTTCTTGCAATCTGTTAGCAAATTTCCTGTGATGTGAACCATTCTGTTTCAATGGTTATTCAATAATAACATTTTTTATTCTCTTCTAATTTTGTGAGAAGGTTTTCTAGGTTGGAAGGAAATTTTGTTTTCAGTTATATTTTCCCAGCAGAGGATAAGTTGAGATGATAATCTTTTGGACAAAAAATAATTACTTCAGTACTCTTGCCTGGAAAATCCCATGGACGGAGGAGCTTGGTAGGCTGCAGTCCATGGGGTCGCTGAGAGTTGGACACGACTCAGTGACTTCACATTCACTTTTCACTTTCATGCATTGGAGAAGGAAATGGCAACCCACTCCAGTGTTCTTGCCTGGAGAATCCCAGGGACAGTGGAGCCTGGTGGGCTGCCGTCTATGGGGTCGCACAAAGTCGGACACCACTGAAGTGACTTGGCAGCAGCAGCAGCATGTTAGGTGAAACCACAAATTTTTTGCTTTATGAAATATTGATGGAAAAGTTAAAATAATGCTAATTAAAAAAAATGAGCAGAGCCTGACTATCAATTCATCTGTCTTTCTATTCTTAAATATCTTCACCCAACTACATATTTCCCAAGCACAAAACTGCGGCTCCCTTACCAACTGGTTTCCTTTAAGTCTGGATGATGGAAATCATTGCCAGGAGGTTGGGGAACAAGAGAAAGAAGGAATCCAGAATATTTCTCCTGACAATAACCCATGGGAAAGGAAGATTCCCTGGAGGAGGAAATTGCAATACACTCCACTATTCTTTCTTGGGAAATCCCATGGACAGAGGAGCCTGGCGGGCTACAGTTGATAAAGTGCTAAAGAGTTAGACACAACTGAGGACACAGGTACATACATAAAAAAATGACTCCCTTTTCTTCACCTTCAGCACCCACTGAGTAGCCCCGGCTCTTGGGCCCTGGTACAAAACCCATTCCTTGGTTCCTTCAATTTTGAGGTGCATAGTATCTGCCAACTCTTGCTAACTCTGGGATTCCTCAAAATTCACTATCTGTCTTGGTGCTTATGACATTTGAAAAACTGATATTCTGAACTAAAATTCCATGGCCCTACCAGATTTGGACTCCTGTTTGCACATTTAAAATTCTTATGAGGAATCGGAGCACTCTAGCCTTTATCAGTCAGTTCAGTTGCTCAGTCATGTCTGACTTTTTGTGACCCCATGGACAATAGCATGCCAGGCCTCCCTATCCATCACCAACACTCAGAGTTTACTCAAACTCATGTCCATAGAGTTGGTGATGCCATCCAACCATCTCATCTTCTGTCGTCCCCTTCTCCTCCTGCCCTCAACCTTTCCCAGCATCAGGGTCTTTTCAAAGGAGTCAGTTCTTTGCATCAGGTGGCCAAAGTATTGGAGTTTCAACTTCAACATCAGTCCTTCCAATGAACACCCAGGACTAATCTCTTTTAGGATGGACTGGTTGGATTTCCTTGCAGTCCAAGGGACTCTCAAGAGTCTTCTTCAACACCACAGTTCAAAAGCATCAACTCTTCTAACTATCACATCCATACATGACTACTGGAAAAACCATCACTTTGACTAGACTGACATTTGTCGACAAAGTAATGTCTCTGCTTTTTAATATGCTATCTAGGTCAGTCATAGCTTTCCTTCCAAGGAGAAAAGTCCTTATGGTTTTCACTTTAGGCAGGTAGAAGAATGTTTCTCTCTTATTAAAAACTAAATAGTCCAGTATTATCATGTATTTTCAAACAAATTATTCACTTGATGAAAAGAGATCATAATATAATGGAAAAATCAAGTCTCTTGCTCTTAGGAAACACAATATGCATTTACAATTGTATTAAGACTATGAGACAAAGTTTAGTATTATTATAGTATTCTCTTATGAAAACAAGTTATCCAGTTTTTTTTTTGTTGTTGTTTGGGGACACTATTTCTTTCAACCAGTTATATAGTCCACAGATAAACATATTTCCGACTAACATATTGGTCACTTAAATTATTTTTTAGATTAACTTTTTAGATGTTCTGTTATGTAGATAAAGTTTACAAAATGAAATTATCTTTGTCTACAATGCTCAAAGGGCTTCATTAGGAGAAACTGCAAGAGGTTATTAACAAGAATTGATAATAATGCCAACATACTATAGATTTAAACTTGTATGTGGCTTAACACAAAAGGCTTCATTTTAGTTATGTGTAAAACTGTTCATATATGATAGGCAGGCAATAGTATTAGTCTTTAAATTTCAAAATGCTATTTACATGAAAACATAATATTTTATTAAAATAATAAAATTACATACTTTGTGAATGATTGATTTCATTTTTCTTTATCTTGCTTTGTTCATGCTAAACTGACACATTTCCTATGTCTGCAATTGTTTTCATAGTGTGCTACCCAGTATTTTTTTGCCTTAATTCACAACCATGGTTCAAGTAATAGCTCAAAAGCAGCTAAAATATATAGTTAACACAGAATGTGCCAAAAATAAAACCAGACAGAATCAGTTTTTAATATCATTTCAGTCACTCAGTCATGTCCAACTCTTTGTGACTCCATGGACTGCAGCAGGCCAGGCTTCCCTGTCCATCACCAACACCCAGAGCTTATTCAAACTCATGTCCATTGAGTCGGTGATGCCACCCAACCATATTAACCATAAAAACCATATTAAAAATTGGTTTTTAATATAAACTGTAGCATTCACTAGTTATTTTGGTGTCAGCATATAAGATAACTACTTTTTCATTCATTTATGTCTTTTGAAGGGATTGTTTAAAATATTATACAATTAAATATTTTAATAAATCACATTAATATTTATTGCTCTACCATGTCAACATCTTTATTCTTAAACTTCAATGTATAGAAATTATAGATACAAAATTTAATTGATAATTCAAGTGAACAAATATGTATGGTGTTTATTGCCATGTCCATAGCAAATAAAGAATTAAACTTTTAGTCAGATAATAAGTTTCTTATTTCTGACCATTTCCAAGAGACGAAAAATGAGTCATCTGATGACATTTAGATTTTCAGCACCTTGAGTCAAAAGAGGAATATACCATTTCTTATTGAGAATATCAAACATAGATATTTATACTTTAACTACTTTAAATTTCATCCTCATGTATTAGAAGAGTATACATAGTTATACCTAGGGATAAAAGGACTTATTATATGGACATATGGTCTTATATGACAAACTGATATAATGCCTGTAGGCAGGAAATAAAAAAAAAAAGAACCTCACAAAATCCTACTGGTGGCAGGTTTTTAACTAATAGCAGGGAAGACAACTTAAATTAATGTAATGAACAAACAGGTGAGCAGCACACTCTAAAGAAACCCTTTAATCTAGTTTCAAAAGAGATGACAATTAAGTAAAAACCTGCAGAGCATGATCACAATTACACAAACCCCCTGCCTTGCAAACTGTCTGAACTTAATCAAGCATGATTTCTTGCATAATAACAGAAACAAGGAACATGTTAAGTAAGGACATGCAAATCCCTGGGAACAGACTGAAAAGCTAGAAGACATACCGCATATATGGTATATTACTATTACACACTAATTGTACAGAAAATTCTCATGTAGGGGAATCAGAAAAATGGCAAGTCATGAATATGTGCATGCATGCAATGATGCATTTCTTTTAGAGGACACCACAGAAAACAAAACTCTCTATGACATTTTCTACTAGAGATTAAAGATAATGAGTTCTGCTCACAAGGGCTAATAATCTCTCTTTGTTATTTAACAAATGTGAGTAGCAAGATTTTATACAATTATTTACAAGAGTACTTATGATATAAACAGAAGTGACACTACATTTTCTTGCCAACTTTTCTGAATAAGTGCTGAACAGCAGGCCAAGAAATTCCAATTAAGGAAAAGAACACTCTTATTAATAAAGGACTGTTATCATCACAGATGCAGGCACATTAGGGACACAAGAGGCTTCTGAAGTCAGTGCCTCTCTCCTTCTGCCACATCTGGAAGCTCCTTTGACAGAACACTGTGGTTCATCCTGTGTCATTTAAAATCTATGGAACAATTTGCCTTCACAACATATTTTAAATTAATCCTAACCTTTTTACTTAACTGTTTTATGTGATGGATTCTGAATGGGTAACCTAAGAAATATAAAAGCTGGGGAAAAGGTCTATAGAAGTTAAACCTTTAGCATATAATTATATATTGCTTTTATATCGTTTACTTTTAATTTAGTTCTGAAGTGTTGCACCATAAAAGAGGAATGTAAACGGGAAAGACCTTCAGTAGATTTACAACTCTAAGCTGAATATCGTTGACAGTATCGGATATTAGCAAGGTTGTAAAGCAATTCGAATGGTCACAGTTTACTGGTAGGAATACAGTACAAAAATGGGACAACCATGATGGAAAACTGTCAGTGTATACTCAACTTAAACACAGACATACTCTTTGCCATTGGTATTCCACTACTAAATATATACCCCGAAGAAATTCACACATATGTGCATCAAGAGACATATATAGGTGCACTCCTAACACTATCCTTTGTCTTTGTATGATCCAAAAGCTAGAAGAAATGTTGATATATATCTCTAAATTCCACATTTTTATTTTCTTTTTTTTCAGTGGTGGAGTAATTAAAATAGACAATATGTGTTTTATTGTTTTGTACACTAGTTTTCAGAATTTAACATTAAATACTGATCATTTTACATACCTTTGAAAGGGTTTCAAAATTAAATCTATCCTCTGAATAAGCAATAATATTTAACTGAACTCAATGTGGTTATACCTATAAATTGTTTCTGTGTTTTCTTATTAAACTAATACAACAGTTGCTCTCTCGTTTAAATGTGTCATGCATCTTTTTTTTCTCTCTAAAGATTAAAAATACAGAAATGTTGATTATCAGTACATGAACACTGTTAAGAGTATTGACACACACTGCAAAGTTTCTTTCCATAAAGCTTATTTAAAGTTCACTGCTCCAAAAATAATGTCTAAGCATATCCCACTAATAAAATGTTGTCATTGCTTACATTAATGCAGCTTAACAAATATTTATATTTTTTAATCATAATGACTAAACTAAAATGTAAAGCAGTATGAAAATGGATGTATGACATTAATAATCTCATTTCTTCCTGATAATGATGTAAATACTGTACCTGCAACATACTTTACCTATATGCACACACCGCTGACAGTTCCAGGATATCTTTAATTATTAATCAATTCCTGAGTGTGTTACCTAAATTAATTAAAATATTGAAGTTACATTTGTGGATCAAAGTTATATAATTATATGAAATATATGCTGTATAGAATCTGTCTCTTATACACATCTCCTGTCTCTTTGTGGCCCTATGGACTGTAGCCCACTAGTCTCCTCTGTCCATGGCATTCTCCAGGCAAGAATAATGGAGTGGATTGCCATTTCCTTATCCAAGGGATCTTCCCAACCCAGGAATCGCACTCGTGTCTCTTAAGTCTCTTGCACTAGCAGGTGTGTGCTTAACCACTATCTCCACCTGGGAAGCTCCTTTATTTTCAATAAGTAGATATAAATGTAGTAAAGTATGTTCCTCTCATCTGGCTTAATAATACAAAAAGAATAAATTTGCATAAAGTATATTTTAAGTAATATTTTAAACATAAAAAATAAAATTGCTTCTTATACATTTCTCTCTGCTTGCTTTCTGTTTTGTTACAAAAACAGAATTCAATTGAGTAAACTGTAAGGATCCAATTGGTTTTATTGAATGATTCCTTGAATTAGACAATATACCATCTAACAAGTAGAAGGGAGTTTCAAAGGGCTACAGAAATGGAAGGATTTTATAAGACAGGGCAAGTAGGTCATCAATTGAAAACAGAATTATTTCAAATTTGTTCATGTTTGGGTAAGATAAAAATAAATCTTATTAGGTGGTTTACCTCATCTCAGATTATCTCATTGACACTGATCAGAAAATTTCTGACTATTTTAGACTACATTTTAAAGGGAAGCTGAATTAGTTAGGTATCTAAGACCCAGCTTGTTGATGGCTAGCATAAGTGACCTCATTTGGGGCTTGTAGACTTTAAAAACAGCTTTTAAAATTAAAAAATTAATAGAGGTTGTATATCAATATGACAGTTTTTCTCAATATTCTGCCTAAACCAACCAATTTATTCTCAGGAATTCTTTATCATATATTTTAGTTTCACTTGTTCTTTATCATATATTTTAGTTTCACTTGTTCTCTTTGTTTCATCCTTCTGAAATTAATACCATAGCTACTATATCCTTTGTGTGATTTAGAATGCTTTTTATTTCTTACACAAATTCTAATCTGTTTACCTTTTACTCTGGGTATAGAGTGAAATTCTTAAGGTATTTTAACCTGTCTCTTATACACATCTCAAACTGTCTGAACTTAATCAAGCATGATTTCTTGCATAATAACAGAAACAAGGAACATGTTAAGTAAGGACATGCAAATCCCTGGGAACAGACTGAAAAGCTAGAAGACATACCGCATATATGGTATATTACTATTACACACTAATTGTACAGAAAATTCTCATGTAGGGGAATCAGAAAAATGGCAAGTCATGAATATGTGCATGCATGCAATGATGCATTTCTTTTAGAGGACACCACAGAAAACAAAACTCTCTATGACATTTTCTACTAGAGATTAAAGATAATGAGTTCTGCTCACAAGGGCTAATAATCTCTCTTTGTTATTTAACAAATGTGAGTAGCAAGATTTTATACAATTATTTACAAGAGTACTTATGATATAAACAGAAGTGACACTACATTTTCTTGCCAACTTTTCTGAATAAGTGCTGAACAGCAGGCCAAGAAATTCCAATTAAGGAAAAGAACACTCTTATTAATAAAGGACTGTTATCATCACAGATGCAGGCACATTAGGGACACAAGAGGCTTCTGAAGTCAGTGCCTCTCTCCTTCTGCCACATCTGGAAGCTCCTTTGACAGAACACTGTGGTTCATCCTGTGTCATTTAAAATCTATGGAACAATTTGCCTTCACAACATATTTTAAATTAATCCTAACCTTTTTACTTAACTGTTTTATGTGATGGATTCTGAATGGGTAACCTAAGAAATATAAAAGCTGGGGAAAAGGTCTATAGAAGTTAAACCTTTAGCATATAATTATATATTGCTTTTATATCGTTTACTTTTAATTTAGTTCTGAAGTGTTGCACCATAAAAGAGGAATGTAAACGGGAAAGACCTTCAGTAGATTTACAACTCTAAGCTGAATATCGTTGACAGTATCGGATATTAGCAAGGTTGTAAAGCAATTCGAATGGTCACAGTTTACTGGTAGGAATACAGTCTTACACAAATTCTAATCTGTTTACCTTTTACTCTGGGTATAGAGTGAAATTCTTAAGGTATTTTAACCTACCAAATGATCTTTAACAATACAAATTTTAAATATGCCAGGTCTACATAGTTATGAGAAATTTTCTTTATAAACCCACTGACTAGAAAAATAAATATTACTTAAAGAAACTGATGACCTTTTAAACATTAAGCACCAAGTAAATGTAAAATGAAAAAAAAATCCCTATGGTATATTAATTATAAAAATAATCACTAGGGAATATAGTTTGCTGATAATGTGAATTAAAAAATATAATTTCTCATTTTAATTGTAATATGCAAATACCTTGGAAATCTTCCTTTCTATTTTAAAAACAAGAAAACATTTTAATGAATAGAAAATATAGAGCTTCTATTTAAAGATTCAATAGAGAACTAAAGGCCCTCAATTGGAAAGCCTTTAGAGAGACAGACAAATACAGAGAATCATGGCTGAAATTAACTTACCTGAAACAAGCCAGTGAATTCTGTAACTCAAAAGAACACTAACTTGTAATCTGACAAATTGCTTGAGATCAAGCATAAACTCTCTTGAGAGTTAAAATCTCCTGGGACACAGTCTTTATATGGTTTTGCCTCTATGAACAATTCCAGGTTTTCATGGTGAAAATCTAAAAATACATCCTCTTGTGTTTCAAGAAGACAGAAAATGTACAGATGGCTAACAGGCACATGAAAAGTGATCAATATCACTCATTATTAGAGAAATACAAATCAAAATTACAATGAGATGTCACCTCACCCTGGTCAAAGTGGCTATCATCAAAAAATGTCTACAAATAATAAGTTTTGGAGAGGGGGTAGAGAAAACAGAAACCTCCTACATTGTGTGTAGTAATGTAAACTGGTATACTTTGGAATATAATATGAAGATTTCTTAAAACATTAAAAATAGAGCTATCATATGATCCAGCAATCCTAATCCTGTGCACCTATGAAGAAAAAATTAAAACTCTAATTAGAAAAGATACATGCACCTCCAATGTTCATAGCAATAATTTACAATAGCCACAGCATGGAAGAAACTCAAGTGTCCATCATTATACAAGGAAATATTATGCAGTCACAAAAAGAATGGTATATTGCCATTTGCAACAACATACATTGACCTAGAGGATGTTCCACTAATAAAAGTAAGTAAGAGAGAAAAGTACAAAAGTTATATTCTACCACTTATATGTAGAATCTAAAAAATAATACAAATGAACCTATATACAAAACAGAAATATTCACAAACATAGAAAACAAACTCATGGCTACCAAAGGGAGGAGACGATGGATTAAAAAAAAGGAAAGAAAGAACTATGGGATTATTAGATGCAAACTGCTACACATAAAATAGATAAGCAACAAGGATTTAAGGTATAGAACAGGAAGCATATTCAATGTTTTATAATACAGTATAATAGAAAAATGTCTGAAAAAAATTACATATAACTGAAACATTTTTCAGTGCTGAGGTTAATACAATATTGTAAACCAAACATACTCCAGGTTTTTTTTTTTTAATAATAGAAAATGGTCAAAGAATTAATAAATTAAGACAAAACAAGATCTTTTTTCTTTAATCTCGATCACACAGATAACTATTTCAAGTCATAAGAGCAACATATATTGATTGATAATAGTATAGAGATAAGTGAAAAAAATGACAGCAATATTATAAATGATGACAAGAGGAATTGGGAGCAATGAGCAATCTAGTATAAGGTACTTGTATTAACTATGAAGAGATGAAGTGTTATTTGAATGTTGAGCTATATTATTTATATATGCATATCACAAACTACAGGGAAAAATGAAAAATTAAAATATGCATAAATGATAAAGCTTTGAAAAAAGATGAAATCTTATAAAATGTTTTCATTGGTTTATTAATTCAAACCAGAGAAGACAGAAAAATAAAAATAAAATAAAGGGAAAACCAAGGGGAAAAGAAACAGGTACACACATAGTAGATTCTAATCCAAATATATTGATGATTAGTGTAAATATGAAAGCTTTAAATATATCAATTAAAAAGACAAAGTTTGCCCGACTAAATTTCAAAAAAACCAAAAACACAACTATATTTATCATATGAAGCTCACTCTGATTACAAAGATACAGCTTAAAATTCAAGGGATGGAAGAAGATATACCATGCTAACACAGCAAAAGCTGGAATGGTTTATTTATTTCTGAAACGAAGAACAGTGTTTGGAAATGCAGTTAACATTATCATGATCAAAAGGTGCATAACATAAAGATAGGATAGTCTATTCTCTATCAATAATAGAAAGAAGTAGATATATCTGAAAGTCGTTTGAGATTAAACAGTGACCTCTAAATATACATGGATCAAAATGGAACTGTCAAAAGAGATTTTAAAATATTTGAACTCAATTAAAATGAACACGGAAGTTGTCAAATTTGTGGAATGTAATAAAAACATGTTTGGTGAGAAATTTTAGCCCTGTATCCATGCTGTAGAATAAATAAACAACAATCTAAACCCTCACATTGGGAAACTACCGAGAAAACAGTGATATAAGCACAAAGTAAGCATAAAAAATAAATAATACAAGATTGAAATTAAAATTATGAAATACAGAAAATAAATGATGCAAGAGTTTGTCTATTCAAAAGATGAACTTGTTGTAGTTCAGTCTTAAAGTTGTGTCCAACTCTCTGTGACCCTATGTACTGCATCATGTCAGGTTTCCCTGTCCTTCACTATCTCCTGGAGTTTGCTCAAATTCACCTTCAATGAGTCCATGATGCTATCTAAATATTTTATTCTCTGTGCCTGTTTTCCCTCCTGCCTTCAATCTTTCCAAGCATCAGGATCTTTTCCAATGAGTATGCACTTCACATCAGGTGGCCAAAGTATTGGAGCTTCAGCTTCAGCATCAGTCCTTCCAATGGATATTCAGGACTGATTTCCTTTAGGATTGTCCGGTTTGATCTTCATGCTCTCCAAGGAACTCTCATGAGTATTCTCCAAAACAACACTTCGAAAACATCAATTCTTCAACACTCAGCCTTCTTTATGGTCCAACTCTCACAGCTATACAAGGCTACTGGAAAAACCATAGCTTTGACCAGACGGATCTTTGTCAGCAAAGTGATGTCTTTGCTTTCATACAATGTCTAGGTTTGTCATACAAAACTCTATATAGCTAAAGCTATGGTTTCGTCCAGTACTCATGTACAGATGTGTGAATTGGACCATAAAGAAGGCTGAGCATTGAAGAATTGATACTTTCGAACTGTGGTGTTGGAGAAGACTTTTGAGAGCCTCTTGGACTGCAAGGAAATCCGACCAGTCAATTCTAAAGGAAATCAACTTTGAATATTCATTGGAAGGACTGATGTAGAAGCTGAAACTCCAATAGTTTGGCCACGTGATGCAAAGAGCTGACTTACTGGAAAAGACTGATACTGAGAAAGATTGAAGGTGGAGGAGAAGGGAATAACATAGGACGAGATAGTTGGATAGCATCACCAACTCAATAGACATCAGTTTGAGCAAACTCTGGAGATTATGAAGGACTGGGAAGCCTGGCATGCTGCAGTCCATGGGGCCACAAAAAGATATGACTGAATGACTGAACAATAATAACAGCAGAAGTGTGTCATTTCTTTCCTTCCAAGGAGCAAGTGTCTTTTAATTTCATGACTGCAGTCACCGTCTGCAGTGATTTTGGAGCCTTTCCTCTTGTATTTGCCATGAACTGATGGGATTAGGTTTTTGAATGTGGAGTTTTAAGCCAGCTTTTTCAGTCTCCTCTTTCACCCTCTTCAAGAGGCTCTTTACTTTCTCCCATAGTGTGGTATCATCTGTGTATTTGAAGGTATTGATATTTCTCCCCTCAGTTTTGATTCCAGCTTGTGCTTCATCCAGCCCAGTGTTTAGCATGATGTACTCAGCATTGAAGTTAAATAAATAGGGTGACAATATACAGTTTTGAAGTACTCCTTTCCCAGTTTTGATCCAGTCCATTGTTCCATGTCCAGTTCCAATTCTTTCTTCTTGTCGTGTATACAGTTTTCTCAAAATATCAATATCATAGATAAATAATATAGTTAGGCTAATCAATAAAAAAGAGGAATGATGCATATCACTAAAAATGAAAGAAAGGCTACCAGTAATAACCCCATAGACAGAGCTGGAGAAGATTCTTGAGAATCCCTTGGACAGTAAGGACATACCACCCAGTCCTAAAGGAAATCAACCCTGGATATTTACTGGTAATGGGTTTCTGCTGGGGTCAAGCCCCAGTGGATCCAGGTTAATTTGAAGGGGAGATGGAATCAGCATATTAAGAAAAAGCTACTTAATTAGAAATATAAAGAGAGATTAGAAAAGAATAGTGTAATAGGAATATTAGTGGAGAAAAAGAGGCTGAATAACTTGGTTTATGTGGAATACCAATAAAACTCCAAGAAAAGGAATTTGCGCCATCTACATAGGCCACCGGCACCCACTTGAATAGTGGAGGGTGCCCCGCCTTGGGCTCCCTCTAGTATGGGTCTTAGAAGCCAGGGCAAGTAAGTAGACATGGCAAACATCCACGCTCCAGATGGGAATTCAGCCAGAAGGGGAAAGAAAGAATGACACGGGGGAATCAGTCTTTCCAGAAACTCATCCATTTTCTTTATTTTCAGGTTTGCTTATATAATTTTTGTTATACATATGGATGAATACAGAGTCACGCAGGGTCAGCAGACCTGACCCTTGTCAAAATCAGGTGCTTCATATAAAAGTATGCAAAGGTCTTAGGGGTTTTACATCATCTTCTGGCCATGAGGCCTGCTGACATTTTATGGCCCTTTCTGATAACGGTCAGTCAACCAGAAAACTTATTTTTTCCAGGGGTGATTTTTTCTTAAACTAGGCACCACCCTCCGAAGGTACTGGATAAAGTTGCATTCCTATAGGGTGAGGGTGTAGTGGGTTACAATTAAGAAAGGAATTTACTTAGCCTAAGGTTTAAAATGATTAATCTTAAAGGTTAATACTTGTTTCTCCTATATGCTAGTTATATTCATTATAAGGCCAGGGAATATGGAGATTTAGCAGCAAATTCACCACCCTCCGAAGGTACTGGATAAAGTTGCATTCCTATAGGGTGAGGGTGTAGTGGGTTACAATTAAGAAAGGAATTTACTTAGCCTAAGGTTTAAAATGATTAATCTTAAAGGTTAATACTTGTTTCTCCTATATGCTAGTTATATTCATTATAAGGCCAGGGAATATGGAGATTTAGCAGCAAATATTGGCTCAACAAATGAAAGACCCTTCACCAATATAATTTCTAACCAACCCACTATACTATGCTAATAATTTTCTAACTTCTCAAAAGAATCTAGAAAGTTGACAGCATCTCGTGCCTCTCATGGTTGGGAGGCTGTAAACAATCACATGTGGCTGGATGAACCTACTCAGGCCGGCAAGAGAACATTCAGAGGAGTTTGTAAGTTAAAACACTCTTGTCACGCCCAGGAATTTTTATTGACTGGAGCTGCAAGTTAACTCCTTCTCTGAGAGAGGTGGGCGGGTGGCAGGCCCCATAAAGTTAGAGGTGTAGGTGAGAGCATAAAACAGTAAATTAGGCAGACATTGGTTTTGGGGGTAGATGCTCAGGAATAGGGGGTCTCCTAAGGCTCAGTCCCACCTTTGCATAATGCTGAGCCTCCTTCCTCAAGACCTTTGCCACGGGCAGTGTTCTTCATGCTGGCTCCCAGCAGGTTTCCCTTGTGGCTCAGCTGGTGAAGAATCTGCCTGCAATGTGGGAGATCTGGGGCTCGATCCCAGGGTTGGGAATATCCCCTTAGAAGGAAAAGGCTACACACTCCAATATTCTAGCTGGAGAATTCTATGGACTGTATAATCCATGGAGTTGCGAAGAGTCAGACATGACTGTCTGACTTTCACTTTACTTCCCTTCTGATGCTGAAACTGCAGCTGCAATAGTTTGGCTACCTGATGTAAACAGCCTATTCACTGGAAAAGACCCTGATTCTGAGAAAGATTGAGGGCAGAAGGAAAAAGGGATGACAAAGAATGAGATTGATTCATGGCATCACCGACTCAATGGACATGAGATTGAACAAACTCCAGGAGACAGTGAAGGACATGGAGGCTTATCAAGCTGCAGTTCATGGGATCTCAAAGAGTCAGAAAATACTTAATGACTGAACACCCAAAAAAGATGTCATTTTCATTATAGGGGACTGGAATGCTAAAGTAGGAAGTCAAGAAACACCTGGAGTAACAGGCAAATTTGGACTTGCAATGTGGAATGAAGCAGGGCAAAGACTACCAGAGTTTTGTCAAGAAAATGCACTGGTCATAGCAAACACCCTCTTCCAACAACACAAGAGAAGACTCTACACATGGACATCACCAAATGATCAACACCGAAATCAAACTGATTAATATTCTATGCAGCCAAAGATGGAGAAGCTCTACACAGTCAACAAAAACAAGGCCAGGACTGACTGCGGCTCAGATCATGAACTCCTTATTACCAAATTCAGATTTAAATTGAAGAAAGTAGGGAAAACCGCTAGACCATTCAGGTATGACCTAAATCAAATCCCTTATGATTACACAATGGAAGTGAGAAATAGATTTAAGGGCCTAGATCTGATAGATAGAGTGCCTGATGAACTATGGAATGAGGTTCGTGACATTGTACAGGAGACAGGGATCAAGACCATCCCCATGGAAAAGAAATGAAAAAAAGCAAAATGACTGTCTGGGGAGGCCTTACAAATAGCTGTGAAAAGAAGAGAGGCGAAAAGCAAAGGAGAAAAGGAAAGATATAAGCACCTGAATGCAGAGTTTCAAAGAATAACAAGAAGAGATAAGAAAGCCTTCTTCAGCGATCAATGCAAAGAAATAGAGGAAAACAACAGAATGGGAAAGACTAGAGATCTCTTCAAGAAAATTAGAGATACCAAGGGAACATTTCATGCAAGGATGGGCTCGATAAAGGACAGAAATGGTATGGACCTAACAGAAGCAGAAGATATTAAGAAGAGGTGGCAAGAATACA
>SJYT01050259.1:161241-173104 GCA_006410635.1 Cephalophus harveyi | reverse complement strand
GGGATTGGGGGCAGGAGGAGAAGGGGACGACCGAGGATGAGATGGCTGGATGGCATCACCGACTTGATGGACGTGAGTTTGAGTGAACTCCGGGAGTTGATGATGGACAGGGAGGCCTGGCGTGCTGCAGTTCATGGGGTCACAAAGAGTCGGACACGACTGAGCAACTGAACTGAACCGAACTGAACTGATAGCAAAGGGAACTCCCTCAATGCTCTGTAATTACCTATATGGGAAAAGAATCTAAAAGAGAATGGATAAGTGTGTATGTATAAATGATTCACTTTGTTGTACACCTGGAACTAATACAACACTGTAAATCAACTATACTCCAGTTAAATTTTAAAAATAAAATTTAAAAAAAAATGGTTTGCAACTGAGAAGTTCTCCTGAAGTTGCTTATAATTTCCTATCATCCAAATTTTATAAATCTATATCTCAAAAATATAATAACTTTCAGAGAAATACTAGAAAATCAGATCCTCAAGATCAGGATGTATATATATTTGCTTGACACCCTAACCATTAGCAAAATATCTGGTAGAGAGCTTGAATTTTTGTTAAACATTATTTAAATAATTTTGCTTCATAATATTCTGCTCTTCAGTCTCATTTTATTTTTCCATCTGTCTCTTATACACATAATTTAAATTAATTTTATTTCAGTTGTGGCACTTTTAAAGTTATTGACCTTTTTTGATTTCACACTTTTTAGCATATGTATCTATAAATATACAAATTTGTTAAAAATGCTCTGAATTTTTTTACAATTATAAAGATATATTTGGTGATGAAAATATAGTTTAACTGTTTGTCTTCAAACTGCTAAGAAAATTTCTTTAGTTTACATGCCAATCTATTTTTTGGGGGTTGATTTTGACATACAATGACTTGAAAAAAATTGTGCAGTTTTAAAAGTTTGACATATATTTACACATTGTAATCATCAGTGCCTAAAGCAAGATAATGAATGTGTGTGTATGTTAGTCACTCAGTCGTGTCCAACCCCATGGACTGTAGCCCTCCAGGCTTCTCCATCATTGGGATTTTCCAGACAAGAATACTGGAGTGGGTTGCCATTAACTCTCCAGGGGATCTTCCCAACCCAGGGACTGAACCTGGGTCTCCTGCATTACAATCAGACTCTACCATCCAGAAGCCCTGGAAGATAATGAATACACCTAGATTTTTCAAATGCTTCCCATATCCTATTTTAATTCCTTCCTATCCTGCATCAAGGTAATTATTAGCATGTTTATTTTCATTATAGACTCATCTGCATTTTCTAAAATTTTACATCAATGAAATCATACAGTGTGCATTCTTTATTTTCACTCAGCAAAATTATTTTGAGATTCATCAGTGCAGTAGTGTGTCATTAGCTCACCCTTTTTATGGCTAAATATTACTTAATTATGTGTGCATACCATAGTTTTTGGTCCAATCGAGTGTTTTAACAGTCGTTTTCCAGTATCGGGCTGTTTTCCAGTATTGGGCCATTACTAAAGAATTGTTATGAACATTATCTTTATGCAAGTTTTGTATATCTATGCTTTAATTTCTCTTACATAAGCTTAGAAATGAATGGATCATGCTAAGTCACTTCAGTCGTGTCCGACTCTGTGTGACCCCACAGACGGCAGCCCACCAGGCTCCCCCGTCCCTGGGATTCTCCAGGCAAGAACACTGGAGTGGGTTGCCATTTCCTTCTCCAATGCATGAAAGGGAAAAGTGAAAGGGAAGTCGCTCAGTCGTGTCCGACTCTTAGCGACCCCATGGACCGCAGCCCACCAGGCTCCCCCGTCCGTGGGATTTTCCAGGCAAGAGTACTGGAGTGGGGTGTCATTGCCTTCTCCAGAATGGATCATAGGTATATGTATAATTTTTTAAGAACACACAACTGATCTCCAACATTTTCTTTTTTAAATTTGCATTTCTTTCAGCAATCTGTGAAGTTTTAAATACATGCTCTCTTTAGTATAGTCAGTCTTTTAAAATTGTAACTATCCTAAAAGTTATGCAGTAGCATCTCTGGGGATTTGTTTGCATTTCCTTAAGAATCATGATGGTGAGCATCTTTAAAAGAGCTTAGTTGCTATTGAAATGTCTTCTCTGGTTAAGTCCTGCTTTAACCATTCAACCTCTTTATATTTGTTCTATTATTGAGCTTGAGGAGTGTTCATATTAGTGGTTTTCATGTCATGAGTTGAATATTTGATTTTCACATATTTTCAGTTAGTGGTTAATCTTTTCATAATCTTGGAACTCTCTTTCAAATAGCAGATTTTTTTAATTTTGATGAAGCATAATTTGTCATTTTTTTATGGGCAATATTTTTGATATATTTAGCTAACTCTGTGTTTTTCTATTCTGTGTTCATTTGGACATCTTATGGTTTGAGGTTTTACATTTCAGTTTATGATCTGCTCCAAAGTATTCATTTTTTGGTTTCATGGTGTAAAATACTTGTCTAAATTTTTTAAATTAAAGCAAGATTGACTTACTATGTTATATTCATTACAGATATAGGATAAAATGATTCAATAATTTTATAGATTATAGATAATATAACACTATTATAAAGTACTGTCCAGATTCCCTGTGCTATATAATACAAATTTGTAAGTTATTTTATGCCTAGTAGATTGTACCTCTTTATCATCTTTACTTATCTTGCCCATTTCTACACCCCTCACCCCTCTGGTAGACCACTAACTTTCTCTCCATATCACTGAGGTTATTTTTGTTTTGCTACATTTTTTCACTTGTTTTATTCTCCACATTCCACACATAAGTGAAATCATGCATGGACTTCAGCATGCTAGACTTCCCTGTCCATCACCAACCCCTGGAGCTTGCTCAAACTCGTGTCCATTGAGTTGGTGATGCCATCCAACCATCTCATCCTCTCCTTCTCCTCCTCCTTCAATCTTCCTAGAATCAGAATCTTTTCAGATGAGTCAGTTCTTCACATCAGGTGGCCAAAGTATTGGAGTTTCAGCTTCAGCATCAGTCTTTCTAATGAATATTCAGGACTGATTGATTTCCTTTAGATGGACTGATTGGATCTCTGTGCAGTACAAGGTATTCTCAAGAGTCTTCTCCAACAGCACAGTTCAAAAGTGTCAATTCTTTGCCACTCAGGTTTCTTTATAGTCCAATTCTCACATCTATGCATGACTACTGGAAAAACCATAGCTTTGACTAGATGGACCTTTGTTGGCAAAGTAATGTCTCTACTTTTTAATATGCTGTCTAGGTTGGTCATAACTTTTCTTCCAAGGAGCAAGTGTCCTTTAATTTCATAGCTGCAGTCACAATCTGCAGTGATTTTAGCCCCCAAATTAAAGTCTTTCACTGTTTCCATTGTTTCCCTATCTATTGCCATGATGTGATGGGAACAGATGCCATTGTCTTTGTTTTCTGAATGGTGAGTTTTAAGTCAACTTTTTCAGTCTTCTCAAGAGGTTCTTTAATTCTTCTTCACTATCTGCATATCTGAGGTTATTGATATTTATCCTGGCAATCTAGATTCCAGCTTGTGCTTCATCCAGCCCAGCATTTCACATGATGTACTATGCATATAAGTTAAACAAGCAGGGTACAGTATACAGACTTGATGTACTCCTTTCCCAATTTGGAACCAGTCTGTTGTTCCATGTCCAGCTCTAAATGTTGCTTCTTGACCTGCATACAGATTTCTCAGGAGGCAGGTAAGGTGGGCTGGTATTCTCATCCCTTGAAGAATTTTCTAGTTTGTTGTGATCAACACAGTCAAAGGTTTTGGCATAGTTAATAAAGCAAAAGTAGATGGTTTTTCTGGAACTTTGTTGTTTTTTCAGTGATCCAATGGATGTTTGCAATTTGATCTCTGGTTCCTCTGCCTTTTCTAAAACCAGTTTGAACATGTAGAATTTCACGGTTCACGTACTGTTGAAGCCTGGCTTGGAGAATTTTGAGCATTACGTTGCTAGTATGTGAGATGAATGCAATCGTGTGGTAGTTTGAACATTCTTTGGCATTGTCTTTCTTTGGAATTGAAATGAAAACTGACCTTTTCCAGTCCTGTTGCCATTGCTGAGCTTTACAAATTTGCTGGCAAATTGATTGCAGCACTTTCACAGTATCATGTTATAACATTTGAAATAGCTCAATTGGAATTCCATCACCTCCAGTAGCTTTGTTCGTAGTGATGCTTCCTAAGTCCCATTTGAATTCACACTCCAAGATGTCTGGCTCTAGGTGAGCGATCACACCACAGATCACAGTGGTTATCTGTGTCATGAAGATCTTTTTTGTGTAGTTCTTCTCTGTATTCTTGCCAAATCTTTTTAATATCTTCTGTTTCTGTTAGGTCCATACTATTTCTGTCCTTTATTGTGCCCATCTTTGCATGAAATATCCCCTTTGTATCTCTAAATTTCTTTAAGAGATCTCTAGTCTTTCCCATTCTATTTTTTTTCCCTCTCTTTCTTTGCATTGATCACTGAGGAAGGCTTTTTTATTAAGCATAATACTTTCCAGGTTTATATACTTGGTTACAAATGGCAAAATTTTGTTGTTATGCATATGAATATTATATAAATGAGTAATAAAATGAATAATATTCATTTGTATAATATACATTTATATATACATGTACATGTCTAGACATTATCTAAACACCCACACCATTTCATTTTTATCCATTCATATGTTTACTGATAAATTGTTTTCATATCTTGGCTATTGTAATTAATACTGTCATGAACATGGGGTGCATATATCTTTATGATTAAATGTTTTTGTTTTTATTTTGTTTTTTGCTATATATCCAGCAGTGAAGTGCAGAACCATATGATACTTATGGGCTTCCTAGATGGGCTAGTGGTAAAGAGCCTGTCTGTTATTGCAGGTGACATAAGAGCTGAGATTCAATCCCTGGGTCAGAAAGTTCCCCTGGAAGAGGGCATGGCAACCCACTACAGTATTCTTGCCTGGAGAATCCCATGGACAGAGGAGCCTGGTGGCTACAGTCCATGGGGTCACAAAGAGTTGGACAAAACTGAATCGAATTAGTACAGTACCAAGAAAAAGAGCTCAAACACATGTTACTTCTAGTTTTACCTTTACCTATCCTGTTTTCCATAGTGACTACACCAATTTACACTCCCACCAATAATTTACTAGAGTTTCTTTTTCTCTGCTTTCTTGTCTTTCACATGATAGCCATTCTGACAGGAGTGATATCTCATTGAGGTTTTATTTTGTATTCCCCTGATGATTAGTGATGTTGACCATTTTTTTTCATGTGCTTTTTGGTCTTTTTTTTTTTTTTTCCCTTTGGAAGGATTCCTATTTCGATCCTCTACACATATGGGTTATCTTTTATGTAGGATTATATATGTTCTTTAATTATTTTGATTATTAACACTTTGTCAGACATATCTACATATACTGATATCTTCTCTCTTTCAATAGGTATATGGGTTTTTTGGTGGGGAGCGTTGAGTTCCTCACTGTGCAAAAGCTTTTGCTTGATTAAATAACATTTATTAATATTTATTTTGCTTTTGTTTCCCTTGCCTGAGGAGCTGGATCCTATATATAGAGAGATATGATCTATGTCAACCCCACTTACAAATATTTTTCTTGATGTCTAGTTGTCTTTTTACTTCTTTAACAGTGTCTTTCACAGAGCAGAAATTTTAACTTTTAATAAAAAATCATTTATTGATGTTTTATATCATGGATTATCATTTTGGTTATGTAGCTGAAATGTTAGTGCCAACCTCAAGGTAACCTGATATTTTCTTTTTTTTCTATTAGTTTTATAATACTGAATTTATTTTTAAGTATTTTTTTATTATACTTTATTTTACTTTACAGTACTGTATTGGTTTTGTCATACATCAACATGAATCCACCACTGGTGTACCTGAGTTCCCAATCCTGACCCTGCCTCCCCATACCATCTCTCTGGGTCATCCCAAAAGCAACCTATAAACTATTGTTTCAAGTCATTTTTTATGAACACTGTAACACCTTTGTTTAAATTATTGATGAGTTGATTGATTTCTTGCATGTAGACTTCCAAGAAAAAAAAAATAGCACTATTATTGAAAGGAATTGTGTATGTGTATGTGTGTTTTAACCAGATACTGGACAGTACATTGCTGGGCACTTTATTTCATTCAATTGACCTGTTAGTATATTATTTTGCACTTCCTACCTAAGCTATCTTCAATATGGTAGCTTTTTATAAACTATGAAGCTAGGTAGTGTCACTCCTCCAACTTTGCTCTTCTTCCTCAATATAGTACTTATTATTTGGGAATCATTTGCCCTTCCATACAAATTTCAGACTCTTTTTCTCTAAATCCACAGAAGAGCTTGCTGGTATTTTGACAGAGATTGAAGTCTCATTTTAATCTGGCTAGGAGTTGAGCTGTATTTAGTGTTTCTTATAACTGTGGCAAAGACTTAAACTCCTCTTGGGTTCTGATATTTTTTCCCCTGTTTCTTTGATTCCCTAACTACCCCGCTTCTTTAGACTGAGTCTTCGTCTTATAGGTCTTTTTTTTTTTGGCTGCAGTTCAGTTATACTGAAGCTCTATAGGTGTAATAGTAACGTGTCAGAAGTGTGATGTTCTATAACCTTATGATTAAATCTCAGGACTTGTATTACTGGGTTCCACTTTTCACAAATGTTTCTCATCATTTATTTATTCTTTTAGTTAAAACAGAAACGATAGTGTATACTGGACAAGGTAATTTTCCTTTACCCTGGTTAAGTATGGTTCTGGTTAAATTTGTACTATTGCTGATTGGGACTTTGTTATGGAAAACACTAATGGAATATATTTTTTAAAAAACTGTTTTTTCCCCTTCCCTCTGCCAGAAACAATCCCCCTCTGCCCTTGACTCTTTACCATAAGAACCTGGAGATGCCTGAGTAATTAAGCTGCTATGACATGGGTGCTAAAGTAAGAAAAATAAATTCTACATTTAAATTTCGTGAATATATTAAATAAAGCTTCTGGTAACAGAATGCTAGACTTTATTGCCATTTATCGATTTTTTTAGAAATTCAAATTCTATTTTTATCTCATTTTTGCATATTTTCAAAATTATATTAAAATTATGTATTTTTATCTTCATCTAGAATCTTAAGCATTTATCTATTTTGTTTAATAGCTGTCTCTTATACACATCTTCACATAGAGTCAGACACGACTGAAAGTGCAAAAGCTTTTGCTTGATTAAATAACATTTATTAATATTTATTTTGCTTTTGTTTCCCTTGCCTGAGGAGCTGGATCCTATATATAGAGAGATATGATCTATGTCAACCCCACTTACAAATATTTTTCTTGATGTCTAGTTGTCTTTTTACTTCTTTAACAGTGTCTTTCACAGAGCAGAAATTTTAACTTTTAATAAAAAATCATTTATTGATGTTTTATATCATGGATTATCATTTTGGTTATGTAGCTGAAATGTTAGTGCCAACCTCAAGGTAACCTGATATTTTCTTTTTTTTCTATTAGTTTTATAATACTGAATTTATTTTTAAGTATTTTTTTATTATACTTTATTTTACTTTACAGTACTGTATTGGTTTTGTCATACATCAACATGAATCCACCACTGGTGTACCTGAGTTCCCAATCCTGACCCTGCCTCCCCATACCATCTCTCTGGGTCATCCCAAAAGCAACCTATAAACTATTGTTTCAAGTCATTTTTTATGAACACTGTAACACCTTTGTTTAAATTATTGATCAGTTGATTGATTTCTTGCATGTAGACTTCCAAGAAAAAAAAAATAGCACTATTATTGAAAGGAATTGTGTATGTGTATGTGTGTTTTAACCAGATACTGGACAGTACATTGCTGGGCACTTTATTTCATTCAATTGACCTGTTAGTATATTATTTTGCACTTCCTACCTAAGCTATCTTCAATATGGTAGCTTTTTATAAACTATGAAGCTAGGTAGTGTCACTCCTCCAACTTTGCTCTTCTTCCTCAATATAGTACTTATTATTTGGGAATCATTTGCCCTTCCATACAAATTTCAGGCTCTTTTTCTCTAAATCCACAGAAGAGCTTGCTGGTATTTTGACAGAGATTGAAGTCTCATTTTAATCTGGCTAGGAGTTGAGCTGTATTTAGTGTTTCTTATAACTGTGGCAAAGACTTAAACTCCTCTTGGGTTCTGATATTTTTTCCCCTGTTTCTTTGATTCCCTAACTACCCCGCTTCTTTAGACTGAGTCTTCGTCTTATAGGTCTTTTTTTTTTTGGCTGCAGTTCAGTTATACTGAAGCTCTATAGGTGTAATAGTAACGTGTCAGAAGTGTGATGTTCTATAACCTTATGATTAAATCTCAGGACTTGTATTACTGGGTTCCACTTTTCACAAATGTTTCTCATCATTTATTTATTCTTTTAGTTAAAACAGAAACGATAGTGTATACTGGACAAGGTAATTTTCCTTTACCCTGGTTAAGTATGGTTCTGGTTAAATTTGTACTATTGCTGATTGGGACTTTGTTATGGAAAACACTAATGGAATATATTTTTTAAAAAACTGTTTTTTCCCCTTCCCTCTGCCAGAAACAATCCCCCTCTGCCCTTGACTCTTTACCATAAGAACCTGGAGATGCCTGAGTAATTAAGCTGCTATGACATGGGTGCTAAAGTAAGAAAAATAAATTCTACATTTAAATTTCGTGAATATATTAAATAAAGCTTCTGGTAACAGAATGCTAGACTTTATTGCCATTTATCGATTTTTTTAGAAATTCAAATTCTATTTTTATCTCATTTTTGCATATTTTCAAAATTATATTAAAATTATGTATTTTTATCTTCATCTAGAATCTTAAGCATTTATCTATTTTGTTTAATAGTTTAATGGTTCTCTTAACCTATTTATTATATTCCTTCACAATATAATATTTAACAATAAGCACAGATGTGGTATATTGGAAAGTCAATTTAAAAATCCATTGAAATAGAATTTTTACAATATTCTTCAAGTGAGGGATTCCAACCTAAATTATTATTTAATTTTTATCATTGATTGCTTTTTCAACACAGCAACTGATATATACAATTTTAATACATCACTTCAGTTCAGTCACTCAGTCGTGTCCAACTCTTTGAGACCCCATGAGCCGCAGCACATCAGGCCTCCCTGTCCATCACCAAATCCCAGAGTCCACCCAAACCCACGTCCATTGTGTTGGTGATGCCATCCAACCATCTTATCCTCCGTCATCCCCTTCTCCTCCCACCTTCAATCTTTCCCAGAATCAAGGTCTTTTTAAATGAGTCAGCTCTCCACATCAGGTGGCCAAAGTATTGGAGTTTCAGCTTCAGCATCAGTCCCTCCAACGAACACCCAGGACTGATTGCCTTTAGGATGGATTGGTTGGATCTCTTGCAGCCCAAGGGACTCACAAGAGTCTTCTCCAACAGTACAGTTCAAAAGCATCAATTCTTCAGCACTCAGCTTTCTTTATAGTCCAAATCTCACATCCATACATGACTACTAGAAAAACAATAGCCTTGACTAGATGGACCTTAGTCAGCAAAGTAATGTCTCTGTTTTTAACATGCTATCTAGGTTGGTCACAAATTTTCTTCCAAGGAGCAAGCATCTTTTTATTTCATGGCTTCAATCACCATCTGCAGTGATTTTGGAAGCCCCCCAAAATAAAGTCTGACACTGTTTCCACTGTTTCCCCATCTATCTGCCATGAAGTGGTGGGACCAGATGCCATGATCTTCGTTTTCTGAATGTTGAGCTTTAACCAACTTTTTCACTCTCCTCTTTCACCTATCATCAAGAGGCTCTTTAGTTTTTCTTCACTTTCTGCCATAAGGGTGATGTCATCTGTATATCTGAGGTTATCGATATTTCTCCCAGCAATCTTGATGCCAGCTTGTGCTTCTTCCAGCCCAGCGTTTCTCATGATGTTCTCTACATATAAGTTAAATAAGCAGGGTGACAATATACAGCCTTGATGTACTCCTTTTCCTATTTGGAACCAATATATTATTCCATGTCCAGTTCTAACTGTTGCTTCCTGACCTGCATACATGAAGAGTATATATATATATATATATATACTCTCATGAGGCAGGTCAGGTGGTCTTGTACTCCCATTTCTTTCAAAATTTTCCACAGTTTATTGTGATCCACACAGTCAAAGGCTTTGGCATAGTCAATAAAGCAGAAATAGATGTTTTTCTGGAACTCTCTTGCTTTTTCCATGATCCAGAGGATGTTGGCAATTTGATCTATGGTTCCTCTGCCTTTTCTAAAACCAGCTTGAACATCTGTAAGATCACGGTTAATGTACTGGTGAAGCCTGGCTTGGAGAATTTTGAGCATTACTTTACTAGCATGTGAGATGAGTGCAGTTGTTTGGTAGTTTGAGCATTCTTTGGCATTGCCTTTCTTTGGGATTGGAATGAAAACTGAGCTTTTCCAGTCCTGTGGCCACTGCTGAGTTTTCCAAATTTGCTGAAAGAGTGCAGTGCTTTCACAGGATAAAACATTTTTATTCTCATTTATAATCTATATATTGAAGCTATACACAAAAGAAAGGAATTATGCAAATAGAAAAAGGACATAAGAATTATTAAAGGCTTACTCTGTGTCAGGTGCTTTTCCAAAGTTGTCTGTAGGTTTACATGGTTACTTGTCACAATAAATCCATGAAAAGATAAAATTTATATATAAGAAAATTGTGAAACATAAAACAGCGGTTCCCCAATGCTATTTTTCCTAACTAGACAGTTAGGTACAAAGCCTTCAGTTATTTGAAGATGGTTATATCCATTTAATTATGTCCTAACCAATGTAATTTAATAATCAGTGATGTTCTAAACTTGCTGAAAAGGAAAGCATTTACCATCTCATTGTTCTTTCCAAGTCTGCAGGTTGTAAAGCAGATTTTATTAATCTAATTTTGACCATAAAAAATGGAGCAATGTCTCACCAGATTAAAAAGAGAGAGAGAGAGAGAGAGAGAATAGTGTGAAAGCCCTAATTGAGCTGATTTGTCATTCATATGGTCTGCTCAGAATTGCTTTTAACTGCAGAATTTTATATAACTGAGAAAGATTATCCTGCTAAAGTCACTGTAATTCTTGTATGTTCATTACCATATCTCAGCTTATACCTTAATATACTGTTCTAGTTTGCCCACTGAGAACGTGAGAGGAATGGAAACAAAAAAATCAAAACACAGAAGTTTAACTGAAAGCCTGGGGTTCTTAAGCTGTACACTATATTTTCTAAAGTGATGGTAAACAAATGATACTTCTTTCCATACTTTTACAACATTCAGGTTCTTTCCAACCCCACTGTGCATGCAAACACTGGCTTCTAAACATATTATAAAATTAGTTTTTAAGTAAACCTTGATGCTAAAATCATGAGAGTTCATGGGGAAGAAGCATATTTCTTGTGATTCTAGAAATTCTTAAAATGCTTCATTTGAGGTTATAAGTCAATTTCACTTCTAATCAACTTTTCTAATTAAGTGATATTTTTTATTATTCTGGATACAATACAGATGTGAGGTTTTCTCATAAAGATAAAACTATGCATCCAAATCAATTTGCATTCTACAGATATGGAAACTTAACAGGTGCAAGAAATACCTCAATTTAAGTTGGTATTATTGGTAATGATGGCACTATGAAAAGTGATCTTTTGAACATATGATAGAAACAACCCCTTTGAAAGAAATGAAAACTCTTCAAATACATAACAAACGAGATTTGTGTGAGCAGTGTCAAATAATCTGATAGTGTATTTAGAGTTTTAAATTGAAGTTAATCTTTTTTTTTTAATTTTATA
>SJYT01050259.1:122486-161077 GCA_006410635.1 Cephalophus harveyi | reverse complement strand
TTTTTTTTTTAATTTTATATGCTTCTGTATATAAAGTTTTAATTTGTATAAGCAAGACTGAATATTGATGAATAAAAATGAATTTTATTATTCAAATACATATATTTAAATTTTTTTCACAACAATAAGAAGGATTTTGCCACACTCTTTCCTCTACAAAAATGTTCACATGTATTTATTATATTTAGTCTATGTTTTATTTTGTTTAGACTATTGTGTATACCATGGATGAAGAGTTTTTTAAATATTCAAATTATCAATACTTTAGGCTTTGCAAGCCATATAGTTTTTGTTGAAACTACTTAATTCTGTCAATATAGTGTGAATACTTCCATAAACCATATATTTTTAAATGGGTATAGAGATCCTCAGTAGAATTTTATTTACAAAATTAGGTAATGGTATATGAATCATATCTGCTGATCTTTGATTAGATGAGTGCTTTTCAATAGAATTTTCTAGAAGGATGGAAATGCTCTATGACATGTTGTGCAGTGTGGAAGTCACTAGCAACATTTGGCTATTGATCACTAGAAATCTGTAATAATGCTAACAAACTAAATTTTAAATTTTATTTGAGTCAATTACTTTAAAAATAAATAAATAAAAAATATATATAGCATATAGCTTATGAGAATTTAGCACAAGTATAGACATGCATATTAAACTTTAATGAATAGCATATTATTTTTACTTATTACATTTATTTCTATCATTGATAATAAAAAAAGACTACCCACGGAATGAGAGAAGATATTTGCAAATAATAAATTTGATAAAAAAATTAATATCCAAAATATATAAAGAACTCATGCAACTCAGTATTAAAAAAAAAAAAAAAACCAGAAACACAATTTGAATAAAAAGATGGTCAGAGAACCTGAAAAGGTATTTTTCCAAAGAAGACATAGAGAGGGTTAACAGGCACATGATATGATGCTCAACATCACTAATTATCAGGGAAATGCAAATCAAAGCTATAATGAGGTACCATCTCACACTGGTTAGAATGACTACCTGCAAAAAGATAATAAATAATATGTTGCTGAAGATGAGGAGAACAAATGAACTCATGCACTGTTGGTGGAATTGTAAACTGATGCAGCCACTATAAAAATAGTATGGCCCTTCCTCAAAGTAATTAAAAATATAAGTACTGTATAATTCCATAATTCCCTCCAGGATATTTATCTGAAGAAAATGAGAACACTAATTTTAAAAGAAATATGTATCCTAAAGCATTATTTAAATATCCAAGATGATTTACATATCAACAGATAAGGAATATATGCATATATATATTTTTTTTTCCCAAAGAAGACATTTAGAGGGTTAACAGGCACATGATAAGATGCTCAACATCATGTATATAAATATACACGTACATGTAAAAGTCAAAGTGTTAGCCACTCAGTCATGCTCAACTCTGCAAACTTGAGCTCTGTGGCCTTAGGCCTGCCAGGTTCCCCTGTCCATGGAATTCTCTAGGCAAGAATACTGGAAAGAAAGTGAAGTGAAGTCGCTCAGTCATACCCGACTCTTTGTGACCCCATGGACAGTAGCCTGCACCAAGCTCCTCCGTCCATGGGATTTTCTAAGCAAGAGTACTGGAGTGGGTTGCCGTTTCCCTCTCCAGGGAATCTTCCCGACTGAGGGATCGAACCCAGGTCTCCCTCATTGTAGACAGACGGTTTACCCTCTGAGCCATCAGGGAAGTCCAACTTCAAAGCAGCAGGGTAGAGGCACAGCCCTCGCCACAGTGGGGAGGGCTGCTCGCGGGGCACACGCCAAGAAGGCGAAGCGAGAGCATCTGCTGTGCCAGAAGACCAATGGCCCCACTGACGCCCTGAGGCGGGGGACAGGAGACTGAAGGCCGGGGCCAGAGGCCGCTCCCAACCCCTGCCTTCCTCACCCTCCCCGACCGGCAGGGGGAAAGACAGGCGAGGGGCCCAGCGGACAGACCAAGAAGAGAGAACATGTTCACCGGAACGCCCGTCCCTCGTCCGGCTTGCCTTAGTCTCAACTCTGGAGAGCAAGACCACACCACATCGATCAGTTGAGCCAAGGTGGAGCTATTCCCACCTCCAAGGGATATTCCCAACTCAGGGATCAAACCTGGATCTCTAGTAGGCAAATGTATATAAATATATATAAATAGAATATTGCTCAGAAGTAAGAAATGAATGAAGCTTTGCCCTTTGTGACAACACGGATAACTTTAGAGGGTGTTATGAATTATAAAATAAATCAAACAGAGAAAGACAAAACCTGTATGCTTTCACTTATATGGGAAATCCAAGGAATTAAACAAAGGAACACAGACTCACAGATACCAAAAACGGGTTGATAATTGTTAGACAAGAGTGTTGCAGGGAAGAGCACAATAGGTGAGAAGGGTTAAGAAGTATAAATTAACAGGTGTAAAGTAAATAAGTTACAAGAAAGCAATTTACAACATTCAGAGTACCACCAATATTTTATAACTTTATATTGAGTATTATCTGTAAAAATAGCAAATTATTACATTGTAAACCTAAACCTAATATAATGCTGTAAGTCAACTTTGTCAATTAAGAAGAGAAAAAAAAGTTCATAATATTTTATTAGATCTTTATATTACAAAAGTTTTACAAAATGATTAAACCTATAGACTTTTGAAACTGAGGAGCACAATAAAAACAGTTATGCTATTGTAGATAACTTAGTTTGTGGATTTTGTCTTTTTCTGAGAAATTTTTATCTTGTAGAATAATGTTTCTGTGGACAAATTTATTGTAAAAAATATTTTACCACAGTATATTTAAAATATAGTCAGCCTCATATCAGGTTTCCCGTGTGACACAATGGTAAGGATTCTGCCTTTCAATGCAGGGAACATAGGCTTGACTCCTAGGTCAGGAAGATCCCCTGGAGGAGGAAATGGCAACCTACTTCAGTATTCTTGCCCGGAAAATTCCGTAGATAGAGGAGACTGACAGGATTGGACACAACTGAGGGACTGAGCATGCATATGGTGTTAATAACAAAAATCCAAATAAAATTAGTTTAAGCAATGTCAACATTCTGGAAAGCAGAATGTTTTATTATTAATAACAAAGGCTCAACATTATTTTCAGAGTTCTAATTTCTTTCTTTTTTCAAATCGCACTTTTCAGTATGTTTTTTTCTATGTAACTATTCTCTAGGTCTCAAGAAAAACTACTGCAACCACATACACAACTTAAATCATCTGTATACTTGTCTCTCTAGTCAGGAGAGTAGTAAATCCTATAAAAAACAAGGAAAATTCCTAAGAATATTATCACTGTACTTCCCTTTAGAAATATTGCCTGAATTATCCCATGTGCTTTTAGATATTTTTTCCCACCAACAAGTGGAATTGAATTTCATAATTAGACTATAACAATTGCAATTTCACTCTTGAGTTAGGGTTTAGGTTGCAAATATCTTAAATTCACTAAATTTTGAATATCTGAAAACAAAATTGGATTTTGTTAACAGAGTGGCAAAATTTTGTTAATTATCAACACAAATTATTTTCAACAACTACATATTTAGGAAAATACAAATTTTGAAAAAAGATAACAATGCTATACTGTGTAATAAAATTCAATGTAGAAGAAAGGATGGAAAATAAGCTGTCAGAAAAAAATAGTTTACTTATTTGATATAATTAGGAACTACTATTAATTCATTTGATGTAATATAAGTTGGCTTTAGTAAATCAGTTGACACCATGTCTCAAAAAAACTTACGAAGAAATTAATTGAAAATGGCTTGGATATGAACACTGTCACTTGGACCGAAACTGACTAAAAGACCATAAACAAAAATTAATGATAAATGGCATTTAGGAAGTAATTTCAGTTTAGAAAAATTAACATCTTGCAATGGCACCCCACTCCAATACTCTTGCCTGGAAAATCCCATGGACAGAGGAGCCTGGTAGGCTGCAGTCCATGAGGTCGCTAAGGGTCAGACACGGCTGAGTGACTTCACTTTGACTTTTCACTTTCATACATTGGAGAAGGAAATGGCAACCCACTCCAGTATTCTTGTCTGGAGAATCCCAGGGACGGGGAGTCTGGTGGGCTGCCGTCTATGGGGTCGCACAGAGTCGGACCGACTGAAGCGACTTAGCAGTAGTAGCAGCAAAAATACCATGAATACCTTTATAATTAACAATTATATTATTTTTTTCAATGTTTTTATTGAAATCATTGAATGTTTTCAACAAATGTTTTTATCAATGTAAATAAATTTTTGAAAGAAATTATAAGTAAGTTAATTCAAAGAGTTTTAACATTTTTATGGATGCTTGAGCTTGTGATAGAAAATAAGCTAAAGAAAGATGGCACACAGAGTTTTTTATTCCCCCAAAATGCTACAACTGTGAACATCCTTTCAAGGCTTAAGTTTATTATATTTATGTCTTCAAAGACATTTCCCTGAAAAAGGCTCTTCTCCTGTAAGTCAAAGTATCAGTACCATTGAAAGAAGATGTTATTTAAACCTACCAATTTTTCTTTCTTGTGGTAGTTTTCTTACATGTACTTTTACATTTTGTATTGCAGTTCAGTTGCTAAATGTTGTTTGTGCAGACTGTGTGCTTGTCTTTCCTTTATTATTTATTGTACTAGCCACTCCAAAATCAGTTAAAATACCTAAATGAAAGACAGTCTCTGCATTTATGGCAATTATAAAGACAACAGCTATAGATTTCTTAGATAAATTCTCAACATTTTTGTTTAACAATTGCTTACATGGTACTTACTATTTGCCTGGCATTGTTCTAAGTTTTTTTATAATGTCTCACATATTGATACAACAGTAATTATAATGGTATTTAATAATAAATATTTCCTCATTTACAACAATTCAGAACTTTTACATTTTCTTCATTCTCTCCGTAAACTCTGCTAGATAGCCTGGGTTTCAGTAGTCAGTCACAGAATAATTGAAGCTCGGTTGATGAAAAATACCATGAAGACATCATACTGGCTTGACAACTTCAGGACCTTCATATATATACAAAAAAATCTATTTGTTTTATTCATTTTTGTTTGCTATATGTAAAAAAGGTGATAGTGTATATATATTCTACAAACAAGAACCAGGCATAAATATAGAAAACAAACAGGTGGTTGCCAAAGGGGAGTGGGTAGGAGGAGAGAGAAACAGGTGAGAAAGAAATAAGAGGTATAAGCTTCCAATTACAAAATAAATGTCATGGGCATGAAATGAACAGTGTGGAAATAGAGATAGCTATTACATATTTTTCTCTGGTGACAGATTGTAATTAGACTTACTGTGGTCATCATTTGAAACATAGAGAAATATTAAATCACTAGGTTGTGCACCAAGGACTAAACAGTGTTGTAGGCCAGCTACATTTCAAAAGGGGGAAAAAAAAAAAGAGAGAGAGAGATTAGATTTGAAATTACCAAAGACAGTGGGTAGAGATAAGGGAATTGAATGAAAGTAGCTGATTCCTGGGTCTGGGACAAACCCCTGGCGATGAAAATGGCAACCCAGTCCAGTATTCTTGCCTTGGAAATCCCACAGACAGAGGAGCCTGGTGGATTTGCAAAAGAGTTGAACACAAGTTAGAGACTAAACAACAACAATAACAAAGTCAAAAGGATGAATTTCCAGTTATAACATAAATAGGGTACAGCATGTTTACTGTGATTAACATTTATGTATATATACATATATGAAATTTGTTGAGACAAAATTGTAAGATTTCTCATCACAAGGAAATGTTTTCTATTTATTTTATTCTGTATCTGTATATGATGATTGTGGTTCACTAACCATTATTGTGGCAATCATTTCATGATGTATTCAAATCAAATCAGGCTTCCCTGGTGGCTCAGAGGTTAAAGAATCAGCCTGCAATGCAGGAGACCTGGGTTCGATCCCTGGGTCGGGAAGATCCCCTGGAGAAGGAAATGGCAACCCACTCCAGTATTCTTGCCTGGAGAATCCCACGGACAGAGGAGCCTGGTAGGCTACAGTCCATGGGGTCGCAAAGAGTCGGACACGACTGAGCGACTTCACTTTCACTTTCACTTTCAAATCAAATCATGGTGAATACCTTAAACTTACACAGTGTTATGTATCAATTATATAGCAAAATAACTGGAAGAAAAAAATCATAGATTTTGAATAGATTAAAAAAGATACAGCTAAACACAAATTAAAAACAAAAATAAATTGAAATATATGGTGAAAGACTTCCAACTCCAAAGGCACCTTCATGGCTTAAGCCCAGGTGGATACTAAGCCACAATATCTGAATTATGTAACTGAAGAAGAAAGTGAGAGAGCAGGACAAAGAAGGACCCATTCTGACCGAGTCAGCCCCCTTTGGGAGCCTTACTAAGGTCTTATGATACTTTTATTTGAAATTAGTAAATCATAACTTTGTCACATAGTCACATGTAAAGGAGGTTGACAATATAGTCTTTTAGTCTGGGATACATTTCCTAGCTAAAAATCAGGATTTTCCTTCTCTAGGCAAGATGAGACAGTGCTTTGTTAGGCAATTAATAATCTCTGAAACTAAACATAGTAAAAGCTGAAATGTTAAATGGGTGTGAAAAATGCTAATAATCATGTTAAATAATATATTTTCTTAAACTATAAATCTGATCATGTTCACACGCAAAACAGTTTTTAAAATGTGGCTATTTTTGAGGCTGAATAACAACTGTAAAACTAGAAAAGCTTTTTGTATAATTCAGTCTGAAGCCAAAGGCCTGGGAATTGTGTCACTGGTGTTAAGTACTGGAGTTTGAAAGCCCAGTATTCAGGAGCTGCAATGTCTGAAGGCAAGAGAAGATGGATAGTCAGCTCAAGGAGAATTTGCCAGTTTTAGATTTCTTTGCTCCATTCATGTCCCAAGGGATGGAATGATGTCAGCCTATATTGCTGAGGGTGAATTTCTTCACTCAGTCTACTGAATCAAATGCTGAAATCCTTTTCAGAAATACTCACACAGGCATATCCAGAAATAATGTTGACTAGACTCGGCATCCCTTAGTGTGGTCAGCTTGACACAGAAGATCAGCCATCACAGGGACAATTCATTCAATGAAGTGAACACTACTCTGATGCTAAAACCACATGAAGATATTGTGAGAAAACAAAGCTAAAGTTAAATATAGTTTATAAATATAGATGCCAATATTCTTAATAAAATCTTAGCAAATTTTGTTTAACAATACAAAATAGCAACAACAAAAAAACCAAAAATGTCTTAACTAAATATGGTTTATTTCATGAAACCAGATTGTTAATTGGTGCAGTGATAAGCCAGAAAGTGGAAGGAAAACACATCAAAAGAATTCACATACATACACAAAGTATTAAAGAAATAGATGACATGTGGATAAGTATAGTCTGAATCAATGATAGGCAGAAAATTGATATAATTGCAGGAGTAAAGCTTAAATTGATTGTTTTGTCATAATGAAGTATCATGTTTCTAACAGTGGTAGATATCTATTCTCTTACTGTGATCAAATATGCCAGTTTTGCCTTAACATTATGCTCCCCTTTTTTACATAGTATTAGAATTTTAACCTATGTTGGCATCTGAGCTAAATATCTCAGTCGCCTTTGGAGCATGATATGACCTTTTAGCTAATATCTTGTTAACACTTCCATTATGTTTTCAATATCCATGTTAATTAGTGTTGTGAATTCACATACAAAGTTTCTGCAATAGAGGAGACTATTTTGATGAGATGGTTGGATGGCATCACCGACTCAATGGACATAAGTGTGAGTAAACTCCATGAGTTGGTGATGGACAGGGAGGCCTGGCATGCTGTAGTCCATGGGGTTGCAAAGAGTCGGACAGGACTGAGGGACTGAAATGAACTGAATTTTTACTTACGAGCAAGTAATATCCGTGTTATTTCTGTACCCACTTTTTATCCTGGAGGGGGCAGAGAAAGAATTAATATATAAGAGGTCTGTGTTTTAGGATAGAACCACTCAAAAAACTGAATTTGGAGTATTTACATAGAGTAAATTATCCTTCCCCTTCTGAGAGAATCACCTTGGAAACTTAATGGGCAGAATCTTTCCTTGAACACTGATATGTCAACAAATATCTTCAGATAGAAGATGGGGATGTGTGCTCAAGACACATTTGTGATGCTTCTATGATTGTTGGTCTGAAAAATCTTTGAATATAAACAAATATGTGTGTGCTAAGTCATTTCAGTCATGCCTGACTCTTTGTGACCTGATGCACTATAGCCCACCAGGCTCCTCTGTCCATGAGATTCTCCAGACAAGAATAGTGGAGTGGGTTGCCATGCCCTCCTCCTGGAGATCTTCCTAACCCAGGGATTGAACCCAGGTCTTCTGTATTGCAGGTGTATTTTTTATCAGTTGAGCTACCACGGAAGCCCACTCATGTATTTAATTACATCATATCCCAGAAAATTCTATTTTGGCATATTCCTATCTGGAAAGAACAACACAGGGATCAAACCTATGTGTCTTATACCTCCTGCATTGGCAAGCGGGTTCTTTACTACTAGTGCCACTTGGGAAGCCATCTGAAGTTAATCTCTCTGAGGTCTTTAGTATCTATATTGCATTTTTTAAAATGTATTTATTTTTTAATTGAAGGATAGTTGCTTTACAAAATTTTGTGCTTTCTGTCAAACCTTAACTTGAATCAGCCATCAGTTCAGTTCAGTCGCTTAGTTGTGTCTGACTATTTGTGACCCCATGAACCACAGCACACCAGGCCTCCCTGTCCATCACCAACTCCCAAAGTCCACCCAAACCCATATCCATTGAGTCGGTGATGCCATCCTACCATCTCATCCTCTGTCTCCCCTTCTCCTCCTGCCCAATCTTTCCCAGCATCAGGGTCTTTTCAAATGGGTCAGCTCTTCACATCAGGTGGTCAAAGTACTGGAGTTTCAGCTTCACATCAGTCTTTCCAATGAACACCCAGGACTGATTTCCTTTAGGATGGACTGGTTGGATGTCCTTGAAATCCAAGGGACTCTCAAGAGTCTTCTCCAACACCATAATTCAAAAGCATCAGTTCTTTGGTGCTCTGCTTTCTTTATAGTTCAACTCTCACATCCATACATGACCAATGGCAGACCTTTGTTGGCAAAGTACTGACTCTGCTTTTTAATATGCTGTCTAGTTTGGTCATAACTTTCCTTCCAAGGAGTAAGAATCTTTTAGTTCCATGGCTGCAATCACCATCTGCAGTGAATTTGGAGCCCCACAAAATAAAGTCAGCCACTGTTTCCATTGTTTCCCCATCTATTTGCCATGAAGTGATGGGGCCAGATGCCATGATCTTAGTTTTCTGAATGTTGAGCTTTAAGCCAACTTTTTCAGTCTCCTCTTTCACTTTCATCAAAAGACTCTTTAGTTCTTCTTCACTTTCTGCCATAAGGGTGGGGTCATCTGCATATCTGAGGTTATTGATATTTCTCCCAGCAATCTTGATTCAAACTTGTGCTTCCTCCAGCCCAGCGTTTCTCATGATGTACTCTGCATATGAGTTAAATAAGTAGGGTGACAATATACATCTTTGATATACTCCATAGGTATACATATATCCTCACCCTTGTGAACCCCTCTCCCATCTCCCTCCCAATTCCACCCCTCTAGGTTGATACAGAGCCCCTGTTTGAGTTTCCTGAGACATACAGCAAATTCCCATTGGCTATCTATTTTACATATGGTGATGTAAGTTTCCGTGTTACTCTCTCCATACATCTCACCTTCTCCTCCCCTTTCCCCATGTCCATAAGTCTATTTTCTATGTCTGTTTCTCCATTGTTGCCCTGTAAATAAATTCTTCAGTACCATTCATCTAGATTCCATATATATGCGTTAGAATACAATATTTATTCTTCTCTTTCTGACTTACTTCACTTTGTATAATAGGTTCTAGTTTCATCCACCTCATTAGAACTGACTCAAATGTGTTCCTTCTTTTATGGCTGATTAATATTCCATTGTGTATATGTGATAGGGTAACAGTCAGGAAGGCCAGGGTTCTCCAAAGGGAGGAAACAGGCTGTAAGTGTCAGACTTTTTTTTTTTATCTCTCACTTCAACAGCTGGAGGTAACAAATTACAAGTGTCAGATTTTTTCCTTCTCCACACAAAATAAAAAGGAGCTCTCTCAATGGAAATGTTTTTCTTATGCTATATTAATGAAACTATGTATTTGATTTGGAATTTGCCTTTCCTCAAAATGGTTCCACCTAAGACTAACATTTCTGTTTTTTTCTTTTCTCAAACATAGGGCTGAGAATAGCTCAACAAACAGTATTCATATCAATTGTTTTATGGTTTGGGAATGACACACCTCATGCCATACTATCTCAAAAATGCTTATTGTGGGAGAGAGGCCTGGTGAAACTCCATCAGGCTTGAGGTTTCTCTCTTATCTGACTAAGAGCTTTCTAAAAGACAAAAAAAAAAAAAAAGCTTGCTAAAACGACGCCAAAGCATTTGACTGTGTGGGTCATAATAAACTGTGGAAAATTCTGAAAGAGATGGGAATATCAGACCACCTGACCTGCCTCTTGAGAAACCTGTATACAGATCAGGAAGCAACAGTTAAAACTAGACAGGGAAAAACAGATTGGTTCCAAATAGGAAAAGGAGTACGTCAAGGCTGTATATAGTCACCCTGCTTATTTAACTTATATGCAGAGTACATCATGAGAAATGCTGGGCTGGAGGAAGCACAAAATCAAGATTGCTGGGAGAAATATCAGTAACCTCAAATATGCAGATGACACCACCCTTATGGCAGAAAGTGAAGAAGAACAAAAGAGCCTTTTGATGAAAATGAAAGAGGAGACTGAAAAAGTTGGCTTAAAGCTCAACATTCAGAAAACTAAGATCATGGCATCTGGCCCCATCACTTCATGGGAAATAGATGGGGAAACAATGGAAACAGTGGCTGACTTTTATTTTTCTGGGCTCCAAAATCACTGCAGATGGTGATTGCAGCCATGAAATTAAAAGATTCTTACTCCTTGGAAGGAAAGTTATGACCAAACTAGACAGCATATTAAAAAGCAGAGTCAGTACTTTGCCAACAGAGGTCTGCCTTGTCAAGGCTATGGTTTTTCCAGTGGTCATGTATGGATGTGAGAGTTGGACTATATATAATGAAAGCTGAGCACTGAAGAATTGATGCTTTTGAACTGTGGTGTTAGAGAAGACTTGAGAGTCCCTTGGATTGCAAGGACATCCAACCAGTCCATCCTAAAGGAAATCAGTCCTGGGTGTTCATTGGAAAGACTGATGCTGAAGCTGAAACTCCAATACTTTGGCCACCTGATGTGAAGAGCTGACCCATTTGAAAAGACCCTGATGCTGGGAAAGATTGGACAGGAGGAGAAGGGGACGACAGAGGATGAGATGGTAGGATGGCATCACCGACTCGATGGACATGGGTTTGGGTGGACTTTGGGAGTTGGTGATGGACAGGGAGGCCACGTGTGCTGCAGTTCATGGGGTCTCAAACAGTTGAACACACCTGAGAGACTGAACTGAACTGAAAACTAGCAGAAGGGCACTCTCCACCCCTTTCTGATGTCTATATCAGAACCTTTCTCTGTCCCTTTTTTTGGTTTAGTAAAACTGCTAAATAAAAGCTCTTAAGTGATCAAGCCAGGTCCCTGGTTGGTCCCAAAGCTATTTTTTTTTTCCTTCAGAGATCACAAATCCAACATGATTCACCATAAGCTATCATCTGTACCATAACTTCTTTATCCATTCATCTGTCAATGGACATCTAGGTTGCTTCCATGTTCTACCTATTGTAAATAGTGCTGTAATGAACAATGGGAAATGTTGTCTTTTTCAATTTTGGATTCTTCAGGGTTTATGCCTAAGAGTGGGATTGCTTGTTCAAATGGTAGTTTTATTTCTAAATTTTTTAAGGAATCTCCATACCGTCTTCCATAGTGGCTGTATCAATTTACATTCCCACCAACAGTGCAGGAGTTTTCCCTTTTCTCCACACCCTCTCCAGCATTTATTGTTTGAAGACTTTGATGATGGCCATTCTGACTGGTGCAAGGTAATATCTTATTGAAGTTCTGATTTGCATTTCTCTAATAATGGGTGATGTTGAACATCTTTTCATGTGTTTGTTAGCCATCTGTGTGTCTTCTTTGGAGAAATGTCTGCTTAGGCCTTTTTCTCACTTTTTGACTGAGTTGTTTGTTTTTCTGGTATTGAGTTGTATGAGCTGCTTGTATATTTTGGAAATTAGTCCTTTGTCACTTGTTTCATTTGCTATTATTTCCTCCATTATTTATCATTTCAGCTTGCTTATAGTTTCCTTTGCTGTGCAAAAACTTTTAAGTTTAATCAGGTCCCATTGTTTACTTTTATTTTTATTTCTGTTACACTAGGACATGGGTCATAAAGTATCTTGTTTTGATTTATGTCATCAAAATCAAAGTGTTCTGCCTATGTTTTCCACTAAGAGTTTTATAGTTTTTGGTCTTACATTTAGGTCTTTCATACATTTTGAGTTTATCTTTGTGTATGGTGTTAGGAAGTGTTCTAATTTCATTCTTATACATGTAGCTGTCCAGTTTTTCCAGCATCACTTACTGAAGAGGCTGTCTTTGCCCTATTGTATATTCTTGCCTCCTTTGTCAAAAATAAGGTACCTGTAGGTGCATGGGTTTATTTCTGGGCTTTCTATTTTTTTTCAATTGGTCTATGTTTCTGTTTTTGTGCCAGTACCATACTGTCTTGGTGACTATAACTTTTTAGTATAATCTGAAATCAGGAAGTTGATTTCTCAAGCTCCCTTCTTCTTTCTCAAGATTGCATTGGCTATTCGGGGTCTTTTGTATTTCCATATGAATTGTGATATTTTTTTGTTCTACTTCTGTGAAAAATGCCATTAGTAATTCAATAGGGATTGCACTGAATCTGTAGATGGCTTTTGGTAGTAAAATCATTTTCACAATACTGATTCCTCCCTGCAGGAACGTGGAATATCTCTCCATCTGTTTATGTCATCTTTGATTTCTTTCACTAGTGCTTATAATTTTCTGTGTACAGTTCGTCTACTTAGGTAAGTTTTTTCCTAGTTATTTAATTATTTTTGTTGCAATGGTGAATGAGATTGATTCCTTAATTTCTCAACCTGATTTTTCATTATTAGTGTATAGAAATGCAAGTAATTTATATGTATTGACTTTGTATCCTGCAACTTTGCTAAATTCACTGATTAGCTCTAGTAATTTTCTGATACTATCTTTAGGGTTTTCTATGTACAGTATAATATCATCTGCAAACAGAGAGAGCTTTACTTCTTTTCTGATCTTCAGTTCAGTTCATTTAAGTTCAGTTCAGTTGCTCAGTCATGTCCGACTCTTCGCGACCTGATGAATTGCAGCACACCAGGCCTCCCTGTCCATCACCAGCTCCCGGAGTTCACTCAGACTCACGTCCATCGAGTCGGTGATGCCATCCAGCCATCTCATCCTGTCTTCCCCTTCTCCTCCTGCCCCCAATCCCTCCCAGCATCAGAGTCTTTTCCAATGAGTCAACTCTTCACAAATCCTTTTATCTTCTTTTTTCTTCTCTGATTGCTGTAGCTAGGACTTCCAGGACTATGTTGAATATAGTGGTGAAAGTGGACACTTTGTCTTGTTCCTGATCTTTGGGAGACTGCTTTCAGATTTTTACCATTGAAAATCATGTTTGGTGTAGACTTATCATATATAGCCTTTACTATGTTGAGGTACATTCCTTCTATGCTCATTTTTTGAAGAGTTTTAATCATAAACAGGTGCTTAATTTTGTCAAAGGCATTTTCTGCACCTATTAAGACTATCATCTGGTTTTTAATCTTTCAATTTGCTTATACGGTATATCACATTGCTTGATTTGTGAATATTAAGGAATGCATGCATACTTGGAATAAACCTAACTTGATCCTAGTGTATGAGCTTTCTGATATATTGCTGAATTCTATTTGCTAATTGGCCTGTAGTTTTCTTTTTGTGTGTCGTCTTTGACTGGTTTTGTTATCAGATTGATGGTGGCCTCATAAAATGAGTTTGTAAGTGTTCTGACACTGTAACTTTTGAAAGAGTTTTAGAAGAATAGGCATTCTTTAAACATTCTCTAAATATTTCATAGAATTCTCCTGAAAAGGCATCTGGTCCTGGGCTTTTGTATTTTGGGAGATTTTTGATCACAGCTTCAATTTCAGTGCTTGTAATTGGGTTGTTCATAATTTTTATTTCTTCCTGGTTCTGTCTTGGAAAACTGAACTTTTCTAAGAATCTGTCCATTTCTTCCAGATTATCCATTGTATTGACATATATTTGTTCAAAATAGTCTCTTATAAACCTTTGTATCTCTACATTGTCTGTTGTAATCCCTACTTTTTCATTTCTAATTTTGTTGATTTGATTCTTCTCTCTTTTTTCCTTGATGAGTCTGGATTAAGGTTTGTCAATTCTGTTTATGTTCTCAAAGAACCAGCTTTTTCTTTTATTAATCTTTATTATTATTTCTTTTATTTCTTTTTCATTTATTTCTGCTCAGATCTCCATGATTTCTTTCCTTCTACTAACTGTTGGATTTTTTGTTCTTATTTTTCCAATTGTTTTAGGTGTGAAGTTAGGTTGTCTATTAGATGTTTTTCTTGTTACTTGATGTGGCATTGTACTGCTGTAAACTTCCCTCTTAGAACTACTTTTGCTGCATCCCATGTTTTGAGTTGTGTTTTCATTGACATTTGTTTCCAGGATTTTTTTAATTCACTTTTTCTTTCTTCAGTAACTGATTTGTTATTTAGAAATGAATTGTTTAATCTCCACCTGTTTGTGTTTTCCACATTTTTTTCCTTGTAATTGATATCTAGTCTCATATTGTTATGGTCAGAGAAGATGCTTGTTACAATTTCAATTTTCTTAAATTTACTGAGGTTTGATTTGTGACCCAAGATGTGGACTATCCCGGAGAATGTACCATGTTCACTTGAGAAGAAGGTATCAGTTCATTTCAGTCTCTCAGTCATGTCTGATGCTTTGCGATCCCATGCACTGAGGGACGCCAGGCCTCCCTGTCCATCAGCAACTCCCGGAGTACACCCAAACACATGTCCATCGAGTCAGTGATGCCATCCAGCCATCTCATCCTCTGTCATCCCTTTCTCCTCATGCCCTCAATCTTTCCCAGCATGAGGGTCTTTTCCAATGAGTCAGCTCTTCACATCAGGTGGCCAAAGTATTGGAGTTTCAGCTTCAGCATCAGTCCTTCAAATGAACACCCAAGACTGATCTGCTTTAGAATGGACTGGTTGGATCTCCTTGCAGTCCAAGTGACTTTCAAAAGTCTTCTCCAACACCACAGTTCAAAAGCATCAGTTCTTCTGTGCCCAGCTTTCTTTACAGTCCAACTCTCACATCCATACATGATCAATGGAAAAACCATAGCGTTAACTAGACAGACCTTTGTTGACAAAGTAATGTCTCTGCTTTTAATATGCTATCTAGATTGATCATAACTTTCCTTCAAAGGAGTAAGCGTCTTTTAATTTCATAGCTGCAATCACCATCTGCAGTGATTTTAGAGCCCAGAAAAATGAAGTCTGACACTGTTTCCACTGTTTCCCCATCTATTTCCCATGAAGTGATGGGACCAGATGCCATGATCTTCATTTTCTGAATACTGAGATTTAAGCCAACTTTTTCACTCTCCTCTTTCACTTTCATCAAGAGGCTCTTTAGTTCTTCACTTTCTGCCATAAGGGTGGTGTCATCTGCATATCTAAGATTATTGATACTTCTCCCGGCAATCTTGATTCCAACTTGTGCTTCCTCCAGCCCAGTTTTCTCATGATGTTCTCTGCATATAAGTTACATAAGCAGGGTGACAATATACAGCCTTGACGTACTCCTTTTCCTATTTGGAACCAGTCTGTTGTTCCATGTCCAGTTCTAACTGTTGCTTCATGACCTGCATACAGGTTTCTCAAGAGGTAGGTCAGGTGGCCTGGTATGCCCATCTTTTTCAGAATTTCCCACAGTTTATTGTGATCCACACAGTCAAAGGCTTTGGCATAGTCAATAAAGCAGAAATAGATGTGTTTCTGGAAATCTCTTGCTTTTTCCGTGATCCAGCAGATGTTGGCAATTTGATCTCTGGTTCCTCTGCCTTTTCTAAAGCCAGCTTGAACATCTGGAAGTTCACGGTTCACATACTGCTGAAGCCTGGCTTGGAGAATTTTGAGCATTACTTTACTAGCGTGTCAGATGAGTGCAATTGTGCGGTAGTTTGAACATTCTTTGGCAGTGCCTTTCTTTGCAACTGGAATGAAAACCGACCTTTTCCAGTCCTGTGGCCACTTCTGAGTTTTCCAAAATTGCTGGCATACTGAGAACAGCACTTTCACAGCGCCATCTTCAGATTTGAAATAGCTCAACTGGAATTCTATTACCTCTACTACCTTTGTTCGTTGTGATGCTTTTTAAGGCCCACTTGGCTTCACATTCCAAGATGTCTGGCTCTAGGTGAGTGATCACACCATCGTGATTATTTGGGTCATGAAGCTCTTTTTTTGTACAGTTCTTCTGTGTATTCTTGCCTCCTCTTCTTAGTATCTTCTGCTTCTGTTAGGTCCCTACCGTTTCTGTCCTTTATCGATCCCATCTTTGAGTCTAATGTTCCCTTGGTATCTCTAATACTATTGAAGAGATCTCTAGTCTTTCTCATTCTATTGCTTTCCTCTATTTCTTTGCATTGATTGCTGAGGAAGGCTTTTTTATCTTTCCTTGCTATTCTTTGGAACTCAGCACTCAAACGGGTATATTTTTCCTTTTCCCCTTTGCTTTTTGCCTCCCTTCTTTTCAGAGCTATTTGTAAGGCCTCCTCAGACAGACAATTTGCTTATTTGCATTTCTTTTTCTTGAGAATGGTCTTAATTCCTGCCTCCTGTACAATGTCATGAACCTCCATCCATAGTTCATCAGGCACTCTGTCTATCAGATCTAGTACCTTGAATCTATTTCGCACTTCCACTGCATAGTCATAAGGGATTTGATTTAGGTCATACCTCAATGATTAGTGGTTTTCTCCACTTTCTTCAATTTCTGTCTGAATTTGGCAATAAGGAGTTCATGATCCAAGCCACAGTCAGCTCCTGGTCTTGTTTTTGTTGACTGTATAGAGCTTCTCCATCTTTGGCTGCAAAAAATATAATTAATCTGANGACCTGCCACAACTCGAGAAAAACCATGAGCCTGTCTCTTATACACATCTAGATGTGTATAAGAGACAGCTCCCAGAGTACACCCAAACACATGTCCATTGAGTCAGTGATGCCATCCAGCCATCTCATCCTCTGTCATCCCTTTCTCCTCATGCCCTCAATCTTTCCCAGCATGAGGGTCTTTTCCAATGAGTCAGCTCTTCACATCAGGTGGCCAAAGTATTGGAGTTTCAGCTTCAGCATCAGTCCTTCAAATGAACACCCAAGACTGATCTGCTTTAGAATGGACTGGTTGGATCTCCTTGCAGTCCAAGTGACTTTCAAAAGTCTTCTCCAACACCACAGTTCAAAAGCATCAGTTCTTCTGTGCCCAGCTTTCTTTACAGTCCAACTCTCACACCCATACATGATCAATGGAAAAACCATAGCCTTAACTAGACAGACCTTTGTTGACAAAGTAATGTCTCTGCTTTTAATATGCTATCTAGATTGATCATAACTTTCCTTCAAAGGAGTAAGCGTCTTTTAATTTCATAGCTGCAATCACCATCTGCAGTGATTTTAGAGCCCAGAAAAATGAAGTCTGACACTGTTTCCACTGTTTCCCCATCTATTTCCCATGAAGTGATGGGACCAGATGCCATGATCTTCATTTTCTGAATACTGAGATTTAAGCCAACTTTTTCACTCTCCTCTTTCACTTTCATCAAGAGGCTCTTTAGTTCTTCACTTTCTGCCATAAGGGTGGTGTCATCTGCATATCTAAGATTATTGATACTTCTCCCGGCAATCTTGATTCCAACTTGTGCTTCCTCCAGCCCAGTTTTCTCATGATGTTCTCTGCATATAAGTTACATAAGCAGGGTGACAATATACAGCCTTGACGTACTCCTTTTCCTATTTGGAACCAGTCTGTTGTTCCATGTCCAGTTCTAACTGTTGCTTCATGACCTGCATACAGGTTTCTCAAGAGGTAGGTCAGGTGGCCTGGTATGCCCATCTTTTTCAGAATTTCCCACAGTTTATTGTGATCCACACAGTCAAAGGCTTTGGCATAGTCAATAAAGCAGAAATAGATGTGTTTCTGGAAATCTCTTGCTTTTTCCGTGATCCAGCAGATGTTGGCAATTTGATCTCTGGTTCCTCTGCCTTTTCTAAAGCCAGCTTGAACATCTGGAAGTTCACGGTTCACATACTGCTGAAGCCTGGCTTGGAGAATTTTGAGCATTACTTTACTAGCGTGTCAGATGAGTGCAATTGTGCGGTAGTTTGAACATTCTTTGGCAGTGCCTTTCTTTGCAACTGGAATGAAAACCGACCTTTTCCAGTCCTGTGGCCACTTCTGAGTTTTCCAAAATTGCTGGCATACTGAGAACAGCACTTTCACAGCGCCATCTTCAGATTTGAAATAGCTCAACTGGAATTCTATTACCTCTACTACCTTTGTTCGTTGTGATGCTTTTTAAGGCCCACTTGGCTTCACATTCCAAGATGTCTGGCTCTAGGTGAGTGATCACACCATCGTGATTATTTGGGTCATGAAGCTCTTTTTTTGTACAGTTCTTCTGTGTATTCTTGCCTCCTCTTCTTAGTATCTTCTGCTTCTGTTAGGTCCCTACCGTTTCTGTCCTTTATCGATCCCATCTTTGAGTGAAATGTTCCCTTGGTATCTCTAATACTATTGAAGAGATCTCTAGTCTTTCTCATTCTATTGCTTTCCTCTATTTCTTTGCATTGATTGCTGAGGAAGGCTTTTTTATCTTTCCTTGCTATTCTTTGGAACTCAGCACTCAAACGGGTATATTTTTCCTTTTCCCCTTTGCTTTTTGCCTCCCTTCTTTTCAGAGCTATTTGTAAGGCCTCCTCAGACAGACAATTTGCTTATTTGCATTTCTTTTTCTTGAGAATGGTCTTAATTCCTGCCTCCTGTACAATGTCATGAACCTCCATCCATAGTTCATCAGGCACTCTGTCTATCAGATCTAGTACCTTGAATCTATTTCGCACTTCCACTGCATAGTCATAAGGGATTTGATTTAGGTCATACCTCAATGATTAGTGGTTTTCTCCACTTTCTTCAATTTCTGTCTGAATTTGGCAATAAGGAGTTCATGATCCAAGCCACAGTCAGCTCCTGGTCTTGTTTTTGTTGACTGTATAGAGCTTCTCCATCTTTGGCTGCAAAAAATATAATTAATCTGATTTCAGTGTCAACCATATGGTGATGTCCATCTGTAGAGTCTTCTCTTGTGTTGTTGGAATATGGTGTTTGCTATGACCAGTGTGTTCTCTTGGCATAACTCTATTAGCCTTTTTCCCTGCTTCATTCTGTACTCCTAGGCCAAATTTGCCTGTTTCTCCAGGTGTTTCTTGACTTCCTGCTTTTGAATTCTGGTCTTGTATAATGAAAAGGACAAAATGTTGTCCACCGGAAAAGGGAGTGGCAAACCACTTCAGTATTCTTGCCTTGAGAACCCCATGAAGAGTATGAAAAAGCACAAAGATAGGACACTGAAAGATGAACTCCCCAGGTCAGTAGGTGCCCAATATGCTACTGTAGATCAGTGGAGAAATAACTCTAAAAAGACTCAAGGGATGGAACCTAAGCAAAATCAACACCCAGTTGTGAATGGGACTGGTGATGGAAGCAAGGTTCGATGCTGTAAAGAACAATATTGGATAGGCACCTGGAATGTTCTGTCCATGAATCAAAGCAAATTGGAAGTGGTCAACAGGAGATGACAAGAGTGAACATCAACATTCTAGGAATCCATAAACTAAGATGGACTGGAATGGGTGAATTTAAGTCAGATGACCATTGTATCTACTACTGTGGGCAGAAATCCCTTAGAAGAAATGGAGTAGGCATCATAGTCAACAAAAGAATCTGAAATGAAGTACTCGGATGCAATCTCAAAAATGACAGAATGGTCTCTGTTCCTTTTCAAGGCAAACCATTCAATATCACGTTAATCCAAGTCTATGCCCCAACCAGCAAAGCTGAAGAAGCTGAAGTTGAACAGTTCTATGAAGACTTATAAGACCTTCTAGAACTAACACCCCCCAAAAGGAAAAAGGTGTACTCTTCTGCATTTGGATGGAATGTCCTGAAGATATCAATGAGATCCATCTCATCTAATGTATCATTTAAGACTTGTGTTTCCTTATTCATTTTCTGTTTTGATGATCTGTCCATTGGTGTGAGTGTGGTGTTAAAGTCTTCTACTATTATTGTGCTACTGACAATTTTTCCTTTTATGTCTGTTAAGTGTTTGTCTTATGTATTGAAGTGCTCCTATGTTGGGTGCATAGATATTTACAATTGCTATGTCTTCCTTTTGTATTGTTCCCTGATCATTATAGTGTCCTTCCTTACATCTTGTAATATTCTTTATTTTAAGGTCTATTTTGTCTGATATGAGGACTGTTACTCATGCTTTCTTTTGTTTCTGATTTGCCTGGAATATATTTTTCCAACCTCCCACTTTCAGTCTATATGTGTCTTTGGGTCTGAATGGATTTCTTGTAGACAGCATATATATGGGTCTTGTTTTTGTATCCATTCACCCAGTCCATGTCTTTTGGTTGGAGCATTTTATCCATTTACATTTAAAGTAATTATTGATATATGAATTCCTGTTGACATTTTCTCAGTTGTTCAGGGTTGATTTGGTAGTGTTTTTTTTCTTCTTCTTCTTCTTTTTCTCTTGTATTTCTTGACTATATAAGTCCCTTTAACTTTTGTTGTAAAGCTGGTTTGCTGGTACTGAATTCTCCTAACTTTTGCTTGTCTGAAAAGCTTTTGATTTATCCATCAATTTTGAATGAGATTCTTGCCAGGTAGAGTTATCTTGGCTATAGATTTTTCCTTTTCTGTATTTTAAATATACCCTGCTGTTCCCTTCTGCCCTGCAGAGTTTCTGCTGAAAGATCAGTTGTTAAGCATATGGGGTTACCCATCTATGTTACTTGTTACTTTTTCCTTGCTGCTTTTAATATTCTTTATTTGTGTTTAGACTTTGTTAGTTTGAATGGTATGTGTCTTGGTGTGTTTCTTCTTGGATTTATCTTGTATGGGACTCTCTGCCCCTCTTGAACTTGATTAACTATTTCCTTTTCCATGTTGGGGAACTTTTCCACTATAATCTCTTCAAAAATTTTCTCATACCCTTCTTTTTCTCTTCTTCTTCTGGGACTCCTATAATTTGAATGTTGGTGCATTTGATATTTTCCCAGAGGTCTCTCAGACTATCCTCATTTCTTTTCATACTCTTTACTTTATTCTGCTATTCAGAAGTTATTTCCAACATTTTATCTTCCAGCTCACTGATTCATTCTTCTTCAGATATTCTGCTATTGATTCCTTCTAGAGTGTTTTTACTTTCAGTAATTGTGTTGTTCAGGTCTGTATGTTTATTCTTTAATTCTTCTAGATTTTGTCAATTATTTCTTGCATTTTCTCCATTTTGTTTTCAATATTTTCAATCATCTTTTCTATCATTATTCTGTATTTTTTCAGGTAGCTTTCCTATTTCCTCTTCATTATTTGGACTTCTGTATTTTTAGTTTGTTCCTTCATTTGTGTAGTATTTCTCTGCCTTTTTATTATTATTATTTTTTAACTTATTGGGTTTGAGGTCTCTTTTTCCTAGGCTTCAAGACTGACTTCTTTCTTTCTTTTGGCTTCTGCCCTCCTAAGGTTGCTCCTGTAGTTTGTGTGAGCTTCATATAGGGTGAGATTTTGTAGAGTTTTGTTTTTTTTTTTCGTATATTTGTTTGTTTTTCCTCTGGTGGGCAAGGCTGAATAAGGTGGTAATCCTGTCTTCTGGTGATTAGGTTAGTATTTTTGTTTTGTTTGTTGTTTAGATGAGGCATTCTGCACAGGATGCTACTGGTGGTGGGGTGATGTCAGATCTTATATTCTAGTGGTTTCCTTTGTGTGAATTCTCACTATTTGATACTCACAAGGGTTAGTCCCCTGGTAGTCCACTAGACTGCTCCTACCCCAAAGGCTCAGGGCTTAATATCCCAGATCACAATGCTGCATGAAAGATGAATCTTTAAACCCAGGTCTGACTTCATCTCATACTCCTTGTAGCTTTCAAGTGTTTCCTTCAAATTCTGTCCAGAAGGTGCCATGTGGGGACTGTTCAGGCCTCCCCATTCTTCTGTTGGATGCTCTTTGAGGTGGCATAGAGCTGCCCTAGAATCTTTGAGTTTTGTTTTCCTCTTGGGTGTGTCAAAATTGTGAACCTCCCATTAAGATGTGTATTGAAGGAGCACCGCCTGGGATATGGCTTCTATATTGTTTTAAATTAATATGTTAAGTCTCACGCTTTTGGTCTAGCTCTCAAGTTTCAGCAAAGCTTGGTCAAAAAGACCTAAACACAGAAATGCAAAAATATTTGCTCATATTACCATATGGGGAAAATAAGTTATATTTTCAAAATTTTGCTTATAACATCATGAATGGTGCTCATTCTGAATTTTGCTTTTTTCTCTTTCATAGTAACAAGATTCAAATATGATGGCTGGCATGTTGCCAGTCATGTGGACAGTCATGTGTAGAAGTTTCATAATGAAGGTGGAAGAACAGCAAGTTTGCATGAATCTGGCCACTGCTCTGATGTGTTTGTTTGGCAGGTGAAATAAAGCAACTATTTTATTACATCTCATAATTTTGTAATTCAGTGACATGAACGGATCTGCTGGCTAATTCTTTTTCTCTACATGATTTTGACTGAGTTTTGATTTCTGTGACTGGTTTTATATGGAAAATTCAAGATATTGTTTCTATTGAACATAAAAATCTTATTCATGCCAGTAAATATAGATGGGTCACTATGACAGACTGTAGTGGTAACTTTGAAGATTCTCCAGTCACATGATGTATTCATTATTTCTTCCTTTCAATCTGAGTGCTCTCTGTAACTGCTTTGCCTGAAAAATATGGCAGAATGAACATTGTTCCAGTATTTCTGCACATGTGCTTCCTACCAGTCTGTAAGACTTCCTTCCTGAAGCTTTCAGTTCCTGTGTGAAAGGTTCAGTTAGCTTATAGAAAGAACATGTGTAGAGATACTGAGACTACATGAAAAGAGAGCAGGAACCAGGTTTACAAGTCTTTCTGCTAAGAGGCTAGTCATTTAAGTGAAGGCATTACTGACTCAATGAACATGAATTTGAGCAAACTCTGGGAGGTGTGAAAGACAGAAAAGTCTGGCTTGTTGTAGTCCATGGGGTCACAAAGAGTGAGACATGACTTATACACACACACACACACACACACACACACACACTCTATATAAACATATATAGATGGATAGAGAGAAAGAGAAAGGTAAAACTTTGCATAGGTTGGGGATTTTACTCTATTTTAATATAACATAAATAGCTGATTTTTATTGCCTCAATTGTTTAGTGATCATACCACATATTTGGTATTGGCCTCAGTGTTATTAACACCATCAGGTTAAAATAAAGTAATAAATAACTTGATTACTTATGACCAACCTAGATAGCATATTCAAAAGCAGAGATATTACTTTGCCGACTAAGGTCCGTCTAGTCAAGGCTATGGTTTTTCCAGTAGTCGTGTATGGATGTGAGAGTTGGACTGTAAAAAAGGCTGAGCGTCAAAGAATTAATACTTTTGAACTGTGGTTTTGGAGAAGACTCTTGAGAATCCCTTGGACTGCAAGGAGATCCAATCAGTCCATTCTGAAGATCAGCCCTGGGATTTCTTTGGAAGGAATGATGCTAAAGCTGAAACTCCAGTACTTTGGCCACCTCATGTGAAGAATTGACTCATTGGAAAAGACTCTGATGCTGGGAGGGATTGGGGGCAGGAGGAGAAGGGGACGACAGAGGATGAGGTGGCTGGATGGCATCACAGACTCGATGGACATGAGTCTGAGTGAACTCCGGGAGTTAGTGATGGACAGGGAGGCCTGGCGTGCTGCGATTCATGGGGTCGCAAGGAGTCGGACACGACTGAGCGACTGAACTAAACTGAACTGAACTGAACAGTGCTGTTAAAGTATTGAACTGAACTGAAAAGTGCTACACTTTATATACCAGAATATTTGGAAAACTCAGCCAGAGGAATGGAAAAGGTCAGTTTTCATTTCAATCTCAAAGAAAGACAATGCCAAAGAATGTTCAAACTATTGCACAATTGCACTCATCTCATATGCTAGCAAAGTAATGCTCAAAATTTTCCAAGCTAGGCTTCAATAGTACATTAACTAAGAACTTCCAGGTATTCAAGGTGAATTTAGAAAAAACAGACGAAACAGAGATCAAATTGCCCACATCCATTGAATCACAGAAAAAGCTAGAGATTTCCAGAAAAACATCTACTTTTGCTTCGTTGACTATGTTAAAAACTTTGACTGAGTGGATCACAACAAATTGTGGAAAATTCTTCAAGAGATGGGAATACGAGACCAACTTATCTATTTCCATTTAAATGTGAAGTGTAGTTATACCTTAAATTCTTATATTTCTTCCATGTTTTGAACAAGATAACTTGCATTTCATTGTTTCTTACCATCCTTTAAGCAATTAACTAATAAAATATGTTAAAATAGTTATCATAAATATTTAGGAGAAAATTTACTTATCAAAATAAAGATCAAATAAAAGCCAACAGGCAAGATGTATGATAATAGTATAAATGAAAAGGAGCTGTTATCAGTCTCCTATATTTCATCACATCATCTGCACTGTATTTGTAAGTTTGGTTAATATTTTACTTCTGCAACACTTATGAACTTTATACCAGTTTCTTAATATTGATGAACAAAAATGTAAATTTTCATCTCATTTTTCAGAAATTGAAGTATAGAGAATTTCAGGTGTATAGCAAAGTCTTCAGTTATACACATAGAGTCTTTCCCATAATAGACTATTATAAGATACTGAATATAGTTCCTGTGATATACAGTAGCCCTTTCTTCTTTACTTTATATAGAGTAGTGTGCATCTGTTGGGCTTTCCAGATGATGCTAGTGGTAAAGAATCTGCCTGCCACTGAAGGATATACAAGGAATGCGGGTTCAATCCCTGGGTCAGGAAGAGCCCCAGGAGAAAAGCATGGCAACCTACTCCAGCATTCTTCCTAGAGAATCCTGTGAACACATGAGCCTGGTGGGCTATGGTCCATAGGGTCACAAAGAGTCAGACATGACTGAAGCAACTTAATATGCACACAGTGTGCATCTGTTAATCTAAAACTGCTTATTTATTCCTCTCTCGCTTCTTCCCCCATCAAACAGATATGTTTCCTATGTCACTGAGTCCATTTCTGCTTTGTAAATATGTTCATTTGTATCATTTTTTTTTTAGATGCCACATATAAGTGTTATCATATGATATTGGTCTTTATCTCAAATTTTTTAGACTGAGGTGAAATTAATATAACATAAAAGTAATCATTTCAGGGTGAAGAAAATATCATTTTACATATTCACAATGTTGTTTAATACACAATCTACAGTGTTGTGGAAAATTCATTCAATTGTCATCTTAGCTTTCTGGATTTTATTTGTCATAAAGACATGCTATGCATTGTCAAAATGTTTTACTGCATTAACTGAGATGGTTGCGTTTTGGTTTTTTTTCTCCTCCTTTTTGTGCTATTGTGTTCTTTTTAAAAGTATATCTCTATAAACAATGCACTGGGATGACCCAGAGGGATGGTAGAGTGAGTGAGGAGGGAGGGGGTTTCAGGATGGGGAACACATGTATACCTGTGGTGGATTCATGTTGATGTATGGCAAAACCAATAAAATATTGTAAAGTAATTAACCTCCAGTTAAAATAAATAAATTTATATTTTTAAAAAGTATATGTCTTAATTTTCTCATTTTATTAATTTTTCAATTTTTTCTATAATTTATATAATTTATCCTCTAGCTTTCAAAATATATTATTCTTTTGTGGCCTAACATATGGTCTGTCCTGGAGAATGTTTTTTGGGTGTCATTCAGAAAATTAAGATCGTGGCATCTGGTCCCATCACTTCATGGCAAATAGATGAGGAAACAGTAGAAACAGTGGCTGACTTTATTTTTGCGGGCTCCAAAATCACTGCACATGATGACTACAGCCATGAAATTAAAAGATGCTTGCTCCTTGGAAGAAAAGCTATGACCAACCTAGATAGCATATTAACAAGCAGAGACATTACTTTGCCAACAAAGGTTCGTCTAATCAAGGCTATGGTTGTTCCTGTAGTCATGTACAGATGTGAGAGTTGGACTAGAAAGAAAGCTGAGCACCGAAGAATTGATGCTTTTGAACTGTGGTGTTGGAGAAGACCCTTGAGAGTCCCTTGGACTGCAAGGAGATCCAACCAGTCCATCCTAAAAGAGATCAGTCCTGGGTGTTCAGATGTGTATAAGAGACAGGTCGTGTATGGATGTGAGAGTTGGACTGTAAAAAAGGCTGAGTACTGAAGAATTGATGCTTTTGAACTGTGGTGTTGGAGAAGACTCTTGAGAGTCTCTAGGACTGCAAGGAGATCCAACCAGTCCATCCTAAAAGAGATCAGTCCTGGGTGTTCATTGCAAAGACTGATGTTGAAGCTAAAACCCTAATACTTTGGCTACCTGATGCAAAGAACTGACTCATTTGAAAAGACCCTGATGCTGGGAAAGATTGAAGAGCTGGGCGAGAAGAGGATGATGCAAGATGAGATGGTTGGATGGCATCACTGACTCACCAGACATGAGTTTGGCTAAACTCTGGGAGCCAGTGATGGACAGGGAGTCCTGGTATGCTGCGGTCCATGGGGTCACAAAGAGTTGGACACGACTGAGTGACTGAATGGGATGAAAGGAGAGTATGTATTCTGTGCAATTGGGGGGATGTATGTTATATATGGGGCTTCCTGGGTGGGGCTAGTGGTTAAAGTACTTGCCTGCCAATGCAAGAGATATAAGAGGCTAGGGTTCCATCCCTGAGTCGGAAAGATTCCCTAGAGGAGGACATGGCAACCCACTCTAGCATTCTTGCCTGGAGAATACTAAGGATAGACCAGCCTGGAGGCTATAGTCCATATGGGCAATAAGGAGTCAGACACAACAAAAGTGACTTAACATACATGTATCCATGCATTTCATGTAAGTTTGTTACATCTTGTTGTTAATGAATAGTTGTTCAGTCATGTCCGACTCTTTGGGACCCCATGGACTGCAGCACGCAAGACTTCATGTCCTTCACCATCTCCGAGAGCTTGATCAAATTCATGTCCATTGAGTTGGTGATGCCATCAAATCATCTTACCCTCCGTTATCACCTTCTCTTCATGCCTTCAATTTTTCCCACCATCAATTTTTTTCCCACCTTCAATTTTTCCCACTCAATTTTCTAATGAGTCAGTTCTTTGCATCAGGTGGCCAAAGTAATGGAGCCTCAGCATTAGCCCTTCTAATGAATATTCAGGATTGATTTCCTTTAGGATTGACTCATTTAAGTTTGTTGCAATCCAAGGGACTTTCAGGAGTCTTCTCTAACACCACTGTTCAAAAACATCAATTCTTTGATGTTCACCCTTGTTTTCATACCATTTGTAGTGTTCTCAAGACAATAATAATCAAGTGGTTTGCCATGAACAGTGTGAAAAGGCAGAAAGATGTGAAACTGAAAGATGAACCCCTCAAGTTGATAAGTGCCCAATATGCTATTGGAGATCAGTGGAGAAATAACTGCAAAAGAATGAAGAGATGGAGCTAAAGCAAAAACAATGACCAGTTGTTGGATGTGACTGGTGATGGAAGTAAAGTTCAATGCTGTAAGGAGCAATGTTGCATAGAAACCTGGAGTGTTAGGCCCATGGATCAAGGCAAATGGGGAGTGGTGAAACAGGAAGTGGCAAGAGTGAACGTCAACATTTTAGGAATCAGTGAACTAAAATGGACCAGAATGGGTGAATTTAACTCAAATGACCATTGTATCTACCGCTGTGGGCAAGAATCCCTTAGAATAAATGGAAAAGCTATTACAGTCAACAAAAGAGTCTGAAATACAGTACTTGGATGCAGTTTAAAAAATGACAGAATGATCTCTGTTTGTTTCCAAGGCAAATCATTCAATATCACAGTAATACAAGCCTATGTCCTGACCAGTAATGCTGAGGAAACTAAAGTTGAATGATTCTATGAAAACCTACAAGACCTTCTAGAACTAGCACACCAAAAAGATGTACTTTCATAATAAGGGACTGTAATGCATAGGTAGGAAGTCAAGAGATATCTGGAGTAACAGACAAATGTGGCCTTGGGGTACAAAATGAAGAGGGTCAAAGTCTAACATTGTTTTGCCAAGAGAATGCACTGTTTGTAGGAAACACCCTCTTCCAACAACACAAGAGAAGACTCTACATATAGATATCACCAGATGATCAATACCAAATAAGATTGATTATACTCTTTGCAGCCAAAGATGGAGAAGCTCTATTCAGTCAGCAAACACAAAACCAGGAGTTGTCTGTGGCTCAGATGATGAACTCTTTATTGTCAAATTGAGATTTCAATTGAAGAAAGTAGGGGAAAACCACTAAATCATTCAAGTATGACCTAAATCAAATCCTATATGATTATAAAGTGGAAGTGGTGGATTCAAAGGATTAGATTTGATAGAGTGCCTGAAGAACTATGGACAGAGGTTCATGAAATTGTACAGGAGGGAGTGATCAGGAACATCCCCAAGAAAAAGAAATGAAAAAAAAAAAAAAATGGTTGTCTGAAGAGGCCTTACAAATAGCTAAGAAAGGAAGAGAAGCTAAAGGCAAAGAAGAAAAGGAAATATATACCTATTTGAATGCAGAGTTCCAAAGAAGGGCAAGGAGAGATAAGAAAGGCTTCTTCAGAGATCAGTGCAAAGATTTAAAGGAAAACAATAATATGGAAAAGACTAGAGTTCTCTTTTAGAAAATTAAAGATACCAAGGGAACCTTACATGCTGCTAAGTCACTTCAGTCATGTCTGGCTCTGTGCAACCCCATAGATGACAGCCCACCAAGCTCCTCCATCCCTGGGATTCTCCAGGCAAGAATACTGGAGTGGGTTGCCATTTCCTTCTCCAATGCATGAAAGTGAAAGTGAAGTCACTCAGTTGTGTCCGACTCCTAGGGACCCCATGGACTGCAGCCTACCAGGTTCCTCCATCCATGGGATTTTCCAGGCAAGAGTACTGGAGTGGGTTGCCATTGCCATAGATGGGCACAGTAAAGGACAGAAATGGTATGGACTAATAGAAACAGAAGATATTAAGAAGAGGTGGCAAGAATACACAGAAGAACTATACAAAAAAGATCTTCATGATCCAGATAACCACGATGGTGTGATCCCTCACCTAGACCCAGACACCTGGAATGTGAAGTCAAGTGGGCCATAGGAAGTACCACTAACAACAAAGCTAGTGGAAGTGATGGGATTCCAGCTGAGCTATTTCAAATCCTAAAGATGATGCTGTGAAAGTGCTACATTCAATATGCCAGCAAATTTGGAAAACTCAACAGTGGCCACAGGACTGGAAAACCTCAGTTTTCATTCCAATCCCGAAGAAAGGCAATGCCAAAGAATGTTCAAACTACCGCACAATCACACTCATCTCATATGCTAGCAAAGTAATGCTCAAAATTCTCCAAGAAAGGCTTCAACAGTACGTGAACCATGAACTTCCAGATGTTCAAGCTGGAAATTAGAAAAGGCAAAGGAACCAGAGATCAAATTGCCAGCATCTGTTGAATCACTGAAGAAGTAAGACAGTTCCATAAAAACATCTACTTCTGTCTTATTGACCACACCAAATCCTTTGACTGTGTCGATCACAAGAAACTGTGGAAAAATCTTAGTTCTAAATAGGAAAAGGAGTAAATCAATGCTCTATATTGTCATCCTGCTTATTTAACTTATATGCAGAGTATTTCATGCGAAATCTTGGGCTATATGAGGCACAAGCAGGAATCAAGATTGCCAGGAGAAATATCAATAACTTCAGGTATTCAGAAGGCAACACCTTTATGGCAGAAAGTGAAGCAGAACTAAAGAGCTTCTTGATGAAAGTGAAAGAGGAGAGTGAAAAAGTTTGCTTTAAACTCAACATTTTAAAAACTAAGATCATGGCACCTGGTCCCATCACTTCATGCAAGTAGATGGGTAAACAATGGAAACAATGACAGATTGTGTTTTCTTGGGCACCAAAATCACTGCAGATGGTGACTGCAGCCATGAAATTAAAAGACGCATGCTCCATGGAAGAAAAGCTATCAACCAATCTAGACAACATGTTAAAAAGCAGAGACATTACTTTGCCAAAAGAGTCCATCTAGTCACAGCTATAGTTTTTCCAGTAGTCATGTATGGATGTGAGAGTTGGACTATAATGAAAGCTGAACACCAAAGAATTGATGGTTTTGAACCGTGGTGTTGGAGAAGACTCTTGAGAATCCTTAGGGCTGTAAGGATATCCAACCAGTCCATCTTAAGTAAATGAGTCCTGAATATTCATTGGAAGGACTGATGCTGAAGTTGAAGCTCCAGTACTTTGGCTACCTGATGTGAAGAACTGACTCATTTGAAAAGACTCTGATGCTAGGAAAGATTGAAATTGGGAGAAGGGGACGACAGAGGATGAGATGGTTGGATGGCATCACCAACTTGATTAACATGAATCTGAGCAAGCTCTGGGATTTGGTGATGGACAGGGGAGACTGGCTTGTTGCAGTCCATGGGGTCACAAAGAGTCAGACACGACTGAATAATTGAATTGAGCTGAATAGCCTTCTTTATCTTCCAACTCTCATATCCATGCTTGACTACTGGAAAAGCCATATCCTTGACTACATGAAACTTTGTTGTCAAAGTAATTTCTCTGTTTTTTAATATGCTGTCTAGGTTTGTCATAGCTTTTCTTCCAAGGAGCAAGCATCTTTTAATTTCATGGCTGCAGTCACCATCTGCAGTGATTTTGGAGCCCAAGAAGAGAAAGTCTCTCTCTGTTTTCATTGTTTCCCCATCTATTTGCCATGAAATGATGGGGCCAGAAAACTCTTACATCTAGTTGGCTGAACGTTCCATTAAATTGCAAGTGTGGGTAAGCCAACTCATATTTGTTGAATAGTTTCAGAAGTTGGAATTCGAAGATCAAGATGTCAGCCATATTTTTCCCTTTTAATAGCTTTCAGGAAGAATCACTTCAATACCTCTACCTTAGCTTCTGTTTGCTGGACATCTTTGGTAACTTTTGTCTGGAGAAGTATTTTTCATGTCGACATTTTCCTGCCACATATGTATCTGTATCCAAATTCCTTTTTATTATGGCAGGAGTCATATTGGAACAGGGGCTCACCCTACTCAACTAACTGCATTTGCAATGATAATATTTCCAAGTAAACTCACTATCTGAGGTATGGGAAATTTGGACCCCCCACATATTAATTTTGGAGGTGACACAATTCAACCTATAACCAAAAGATCTGTCCAACTTTCAGGTTTCTTATTGTCAAGAGTTGGGGTAGATCATCAGAGAGTTGAGTCCCTCTACAATTGAAGTGTCCTTCAGGGTTTTGTGAAACATTCTTGGTGGAATCCCTGGACCATTTAGCAGGATCTGAAGCTAGTTATTGAGTTTCAGGCATCAATTTTGATGACCACCACCTCCTTTCCCTAATCTTATCTCTCTCTAGACTGAGTAGCCTGATTTACACTGATCCTCTCAGTATTCTGCTTCTGATGAAAAGGGACCCTTTGGGACAAATCCCACAAACCTGGGATAGCTGGAATTTGCTGTCACTTTATCCTGTGAAGTCAGAGACCATGAAGTATCTCTTGGCACTGAGCTGTGCTGCCTCAGAGGAAGTGTAACCAACATAAGGAAAAACTATTTTTGTCTTCTTCAATGTATCTATTCTCATATTTGTTTCCACTGAGGAAGAGGAAACTCTCAGGTAGATTCCCAGGTCCCTATAACAGTATTCTCATCCATGTTGCTGTTGTTTGGTCAGCAAGTCATGTCCAACTATTTGTGACCCCATAGACTGCAGCATGCTAGACCTCCTTGTCCCTCACCATCTCCTGGAGCTTGCTCAAACGCATGTCAAATTGATTTGGTGATGCCATCAAACCATCTCATCCTCCAACACCCTCTTTTTATGCCTTCAATCTTTCCCAGCATCAAGGTCTTTCCCAATGAGTCGGCTATTTGCACCAGGTGGTCAAAGTATTGGAACTTCAACTTCAGCATCATCCATTAGCTTTTGCTAAAATTATCTCTCTATGGACTGTAACTTCCTTTTTCATCATCTAACTGAATAAATTCTTAAATTTCTTTCAATGATGTTGTTTAGTTTTCCTTATACAACCCTTAAATCTCTTTCATTAAATTTATTCTTCCTCTTGCTAATCTTTAGATGCTATTGTGAATGTAATTTTTACTTAATATACTTTTCAAATTTTTATTGTGGATATATTCAAAATTTCAGGTTGATCTTGTACTTTGCTACTTTAATTTGTTTTATTAGTTCTAATTTTTTTCCTGTGAATTCTTTAGTATATTCTATATACCTAGAATCATGTAATTTGTAAGTAGATATAGTTTTCCTTGTTTATTTCCTTTTTAGGTAGTATTTAATCCCTTTTCCTGCTGTATTGTTCTGGCTGAACAAGTACAAGTTTAAACAGCAGAGGTGGAAGTGAGTAGTATAACCTTACTCCTGATTTTAGGGGAATTTTTTTTTTATTATTCTTTCAGATTTGAACATGATGTTATCAATGTGTTTCTTTTTTATTAATGCCTTTATCATGTTTAAGTTCTCTTCTATTCCCAGTTTTCTGGGGTTTTATCATAAAATGGAGCTGGGTTTTATCAAATACGTTTTCTGTCTCAATTTAGATAATCATATGGATTTTCCCTTAATTCTATCTATGTTGAATATTATATGGATTCTATTCTTGTGTTGAACTACCCTTGCATTCCTGGGATAAATTATACTTGATCATGCTTAATAACCCTTTTAATATGCTGTTGAATTTATTTTGACATATTTTGTTGAGGATTTTTACAACTATATTCATAAAGGATTTTATGTAATTTTCTTTTCTTGTGATTTATCTGTCTTGATATCAGGGTAATACTGATTGTAAAGAATGGGTCAGAAAGTGATTCCTCCTTTTCATTCTTAAATGAATTTGAGAAGGATTGTTGTAAATTTATCTTTAAGGTTTTGGTAGCTTTTTCCAGTGAAGATCTCTGTTCTTGGACTTTACTTTGGTTTGATGTATTCGATTGCATATTTAACTTGTTTAGTTGTTATGAGATTCTGAGATTTTCTATTTCTTCTGGAGCCTTCTATATTTCAAGAAATATATCCAATTTTTTTAAGTCATTTAATTTGTCAACATACAAATGGTTACATAATTTTCTTATAATTCTCTTTATTTCTATAAGATCCATAGTAAAATCCCCACTTTAGTTTCTGTTTGGAGTTTTCCAATCTTTGTTTTTGCTTTATCTTCGTAGCTAGAGGCTTGTCAATAAGAGCCAATCTTCAGTATAATTGATTCTTTAGCTGTTTTCTTCTATTGTCTGTGTAATTTCTCTATAATCTTTATAATTTTCTCCCATCTTTGGCTTTCATTTAGTTGGTTCATTTTCTAATTGCATGAGATATAAAATTAGATTATTGATTTACTGTTTTTCTTTTTTTAATGTAACCATAAAGTGAAGTGAAAGTCACTCAGTCGTGTCTGACTCTTTACAACCCCATGGACAATAGAGTCCATGGAATTCTCTGAGCCAGAATCCTGGAGTGAGTAGCCTTTCCATTCTCCAGGGGATCTTCCCAACCCAGGGATTGAACCCAGGTCTCACACATAGCAGGCAGATTCTTTACCAGCTGAGTCACAAGAAAAGCCCAAGAATAGTGCAGTGAGTAGCCTATCCTTTCTCCAGGGGATCCTCCGACCCAGGAATCTAACCAGGCCCTCCTGCATTACTCGTGGATTCTTTACAAGCTGAGCTATCAGGGAAGCCCAAAGTAACTGACAGCTCTAAATTTCCTATACAATATTGCCTTTACTGCATCGCTTAAGTTTTGATGTGCTATGCTTTCATTTGTCTTTAGGTATTCTAATAACAAGTGAAAATTTCACACAAAGATGGGCACAGTAAAGGACAGAAATGATAGAGAGCAAGTAGAAGAAGATATCAAGAAGAGATGCAAAGAATATATGGAAGAACTATACAAAAAAGATCTTAATGAACTAGATAACCATGATGGTGTGGTCAGTCACCCAGAGCCAGAACTTAGGAGTATGAAATCATGTGGGCCTTAGGAAGCACCACTGTGAATAAAGCTAATGGATGCAATGGAATTGCAATAGAATTATCCAAAACCCTAAAATATGATGCTATCAAAGTGCTGCACTCCTAATATGAATATTGCACTCATCCCTATGCTAATACGGTCATGCTTAAAATCTTGCATGCTAGGCTTCAACATTACATGAACCAAGAGTATCCAGTTGTCCAAGCTTAGTTTAGAAAAGGCAGTGGAACCAGAAATCAAATTGCCAGCATTTGCTGGAGAAGAGGGCATCAGAGGATGTGATAGCTGGATGGTATCACTGATGCAATGGACATGAACTTGGACAAACCCCGAGAGATGGTGAGAGACAGGTTGCAGTTCATGGAGTCGCAAAGAGTCAGACAACTGAACGACTGAAGAACAACATTCTAATTTTCTGTGTCATTTCTTCTTTGACACCTTCATTGTTTAATGATGGGTTCCCTAATTTCCACATTACCTGTTTACTTTCTAATTTTTTTCCTGTTGGTTCCTAGATTTATTCCATTGTCATCTTTGCATGATGAAAATACTTTGCATGATTTTAATCTTTTAAAATTTATTGAGACTTGTTTTGTGGCTTAAAATTTGGTCTATTCTGGAAAGCATTCTGTGTACATTGATAAGGACATGAAATCTATTGTTTTCTAGAAAAATTTATATATGTTTATTAGGCCTAGTGCATCTATAATATTGTTTAAGCCCTTAATTCTTTATTGATCTTCTGCCTAGATGCCTTTATTGAAAGTGATACATTGAAATTTCCAACTATTGCTGTAGAACTATTTTTCCTTTCAATTCTTTCAATGTGTGCTTCATATATTTGGGATGTCTGGGTTTTGTTCACATACGCCACAATATATTTTTGCTAATACTTAATGATTGTTTATTGAGCATGCCTCTCAATAGATTGCTATAGATTTTGTATTTGATTATAGAATTTTAAAACTGATCCTATCATTTTATGCCAACCTAAAAGTGGAAGAACCAAATCCAAGAGCAGCCTTGTCCACCAATTTCTATGATGTCACTGGACTACCAGTGTAGGTTTTTAAATTATCCATTATTAGTGTTTTTTGAAATTTTTTTCTACACTAAAAAAATTGGAAAACAATTTCTGTGAGCTCAAATCAATTATAAAAAAAATAAAATCATTTCTTTATCTTTTGGCCTTTTAATCTCATTTTCTGATCAAAAAGTAACTCATAAATATATAATATAGGAATAGAATTCCAATATTCAAATGCTACATAAATATCTCTCATGTTGACTAAATTTTTCCATGCTTGTGATTTGTTTTATCTATGATTTATTTTTGTATTAATTTAATTTATGCTTAACTAAACACCATCAATACAATGATGAAGAAAAACATTTAAAATATATTCATAATATTCAAAATGTTTGCAAAGATCCTTACACATTTGCAAAAAATACTAAGTGTAAAGGAAATAAGCATTTATTAATCTACCACTAGAACCCAAGCTTCATAGATGCATACCCAAGCAAATAGATGGGGAAACAGTGGAAACAGTGGCAGAGTTTATTTTGGGGGGCTCCAAAATCACTGCAGATGGTGATTGCAGCCATGGAATGAAAAGACGTTTACTCCTTGGAAGGAAAGTTATGACCAAACTAGACAGCATAATTCAAAAGCAGAGACATTACTTTGCCAACAAAGGTCCATCTAGTCAAGGCTATGGTTTCTCCAGTGGTCACGTATGGATGTGAGAGTTGGACTATTAAGAATGCTGAGCACTGAAAAAGTGATGCTTTTGAACTGTGGTGTTGGAGAACACTCTTGAGAGTCTCTTGGACTGCAAGTGGATCCAACCAGTCCATGCTAAAGGAGATCAGTCCTGGATGTTCATTGGAAGGACTGATGTTGAAGCTGAAACTCCAATACTTTGTGGCACCTGATGCGAATAGCTGATTCATTTGAAAAGACCCTGGTGCTGGGAAAAATTGAGGGCAGGAGGAGAGGGGGACCACAGAGGATGAGATGGTTGGATGGCATCACCGACTCAGTGGACATGAGTTTGGGTAAATTCCGGGAGTTGGTGATGGACAGAGTGGCCTGGCATGCTGTGTTACATGGGATCGCAAAAAGGTGGACATGACTGAGCGACTGAACTGAACTGCACTGAGTACACAAGTACTTGCCTAAAACTCTATACTTTCCATTTGATTGTTTTGATCCATCACGTTAAGGAAACACTGCTATCTCCATTTTATGTCATCAAAAAGCGTGGTCTCTGAGGTAAGATACAACATCCTAAAAATAAAATGAAGTAGGAAAGTAAAAATACAAATATGTATCTGATTCATTTCCCACTTTGTTACTCCTAAAATACTCATGTGCCTTTGTGTTTATCTGAAACATCTGCTTACTCAGGTTCTCTGAGAAGTTTAGCAATTAACTATTTATTGACCATATGTTGATTTGTTAACAAATATTTTAAAATAGTGTTCTTAAATTTTATATAATATAACATCTTCAAGACCCAAATTATGCACTAATTTAAATTGAAAGTGGAAGTGGCTCAGTCAAGTCTGACTCTCTGAATACTGGGGTGGGTAGCCTTTCCCTTCTCCAGGGGATCTTCCCAACCCAGAGGTCAAACCCAGGTCTCCCACATTGCAGGTGGGTTCTTTACCAGCTGAGCCACAAGGGAAGCCAAAGAATACTGGAGTGGGTAACCTATCCCTTCTCCAGTGGATCTTCCTGAACCTGGAATCAAACCAGGGTCTCATGCATTGCAGATGGATTCTTTACCAACTGAGCCTGATTTAAATTTAACTTTCCACTAATGTTACCCAATTAGCAAATGTTTTCTTAATTCTAATTTATTTATATTTCCTTAATTAAAATATTAAGTTCTAGAATAGCTTTGCTTGTTGGAATTCTTGGAAGCTAAAACACTTTGGATGAGCAAGGCAGCTTGCCTCAAATTTTATTACAATTTTAGTTTCTAGATTGGAATCTTTTGAATTCTTGCCATGTCAAATATTATATGCCATCTATAAGAATGATATGTGAAATTACAGAAATGGTATTAAAGTTATGTGATATTGAAGTTTTTTCTGTTTAAATGCTCAACATTTTATTTTCAGAGGGAATTTATTTTCTAATTCTTTTGGCGTTGTCTCTTGTGGGGCAATTTATCATGTTTGATCTACATTGTTCATTATTTAAGATTTTTTTCTGGTATTATTTTGATTTGAATATGTTTCTATTAGATCCCTTGCCTCATTTTTAGTATGATTTTAGTTGTATTGCATATTAAATTGAAGGAAAATGTCTTATATGACACTTGACTTAGTTTTATTTTATTTTTACAGTTAAATTTTAGAGGATTTGAGATGATTTGGTAACTTCCTTTTGTATCGCAAACTGCCTTTCTTTAAGATTTTTTATTACTTTGTGTTTAAAATTTTCATTAAGACATAATTGGCAAAAAATCATATTAGTTTCAAGTACGCCATATCGTACGTATAATGCTTGATATGTGTATACATTGCAGAGTGATCATTTCAATACTTGTACTTAACATCTGTCACTACACAGACTTACAAGATTATTTTATTTTATGATAAGAACTTTCAAGGTTGACTTTAAAGAATATCTTTTAAAAGCAAAAGAGATTAGTTGAGATTACTAATCTAGACAGGAGAAACACCAGTGGAAATATAAACTATCATTTTTACATATGAGAATATGCTATTGAATATTTTTTCTTCTACTTAAATATTACTTCTTGGACAACTCAGGATATCTCAGTTACAAATGAAAGTAAAAGTAGTAGGAAAGTATATAATCTATATTCTGTTCTTTAATCAACTGAAGCAAATGTACATTTTATATACATGCATTTTATTGAACCAGTTTTCCATACAAGTGAATCTTGTAAAATGTTAGTTTCAAGTTATTGTTTACTATATCAAAATTATTTTGATAAGCAGAGTTTACTG
>SJYT01050259.1:64058-115866 GCA_006410635.1 Cephalophus harveyi | reverse complement strand
CATTCCTTAGTTGGTGAGCAAAGCATATGTTAGTTAATTGCCATGACTCCCTATTGGTGAAAACAAAATGACAGGCCCAAAATGAAGTTTCTTATTCTAAGTCCCATGTCAGGAAACTTAAGCTAACTGCAGTTTCAGATGTCCTAGAAATAGCATCTTAAACCAATCAATTACCTAATCAGCAGGGGTTGTGTCATTTGCCTGATAGACTCCAGTCCTCTCCTAAAGAAAACTAACCTTGCCATAACAAACCAATTTGTTTTCTTAGTGTAGCTTCTTTGTTCCTTCCTTCTTGTATAAAATTCTCTCATTTCATACAGTTTCTAAGAGTGTTTTTCTAGGTTGACTGCTGCCCAATTCATGAATCACTGAATAAAGTCAATAGGATATTTCAAGTGTATTCCAGTTGTTATTACTATTATTATTATTTTTTTTTACACCACTAGCCTTTCTCTGTCTTACATTTAAAACATCAATATTTGAGCAACAGAAACCGAGAAACAAAACCACAAATCAAGGTAAGATGAAGTTGTTGCTATTGTTTAGTCTCTTAGTCAAGCAGTAGGATGCTGTTTTTCTGAGAAGTTAAAAAACTCAAGTATGCTCTCATTCACAGAATAAAAGAGCCATTTAATGAGAGGAGTACTGAGCTGTTGATAACGCCTCTTCCTTTAAGGATGTTACCTGCTGACATTTCAATTTATCATCAGTTAATATTTTTCACTGTTTTAAAGAATAAGAATGGAGTATTACACTAGAATTATTCAATTTTCTTTATTCATTCATATCTCAAGCTTTCAATATCTGGTGTGCACCTGTCATATTCTAAAGTCTGACCTTATCTCTGTCATCTGTCATTGAAAACCTTACAATTAGAATACAGGAATATTGTCAGCAGATTGCATATGTGGTACACTACAGATATACATAGGGATGTACAGCAGGGCAGAACATATAAAACTCAGACTGTACCAGCAAATTCTTAAAAAGAGACATACTAGGTATATATTAAGAAATGACTAAGAGTTCATCAGAGAAAGAACAGGGAGAGGGACTATATCTTTGCTTCAATGCCTCTTAAAAAATGTGAAGAAACTATGTCTTATATTTCTGATCACAGAGAAATAATCTAATTAAATAGATGACATGGAAAAAAGGGATAAATTATGTCTCATAACCTATTTTTTATGAATATTCATGTCATTTTCTTTTTTAAATAAAAGATATCACACAGTCATACTGCTTTTTGTGAGCCCTTGTCAGATAAGTTTCTGCTCTGATGAAGTATTAGAAAATTTCCTTTCATTTATCTCTTTCCCTAGATCCCTGTGTGTAAAACACCTTAAGGGCTCGGCTGATAAAATAGAAATGTAGATGAACATTACCATGGTATTACCTGCAAATGTTTTCTTTGAAATCACAATGGAATTTGGTGACTTTGATTAACACATGTACTGGAAAATTTTTTGCAGTCTTCAAGTTGATAAATATTCTCATTTGTGTAATTTCTACTTTTTTCCTATTTTCCAACTTTTCTTATAAACATGGACACTCTATCTAGTATTTTTTCTCCCATATATGTATTTCATGCATTAAAATTACTCATTAATGTGTTCATTTTATTATTTCCTTCTATTACTTTCACTTGAAATGGATTCAAACTTGTAAAACAGATACAAGAGCCTTACAAATAGTCTCAAACCTTTTATCCCAGGTACCACAAATGTTAGCATATGATTTTAAATCTCTCCCCTCCCACCTTTCTCTTTCTCCCTCTCTTCTCCCTCCTTTCATGGTGCAGACACAGAATGAGTTGTTCTAGAAGTGAAATTCATAATTTAAATATGATATTTTATCACATCTATATACTGTATTCATTGCCTACTCTAAAAACCAGAGGATCCACTCATCTTATTATGATGCAAAACTCTCCATCAGAAAGCCAACATCCCAAATCTCGTTTAAGTTATACCTGCTGTCCCAACAAAGTATCTTTCTTCCTCCATTCTAGGATATTTTTTAAGTAAAAAATAAAAAGCCAAAATAGGTAAAAATTATGGGGTTAAGGGATGACTCGAATTTTTTTTACTTTGTATTTTAAAGTAGCTTTACTTAGATAAATACCATAGTTACATACCATACTATCAGTTCAATCAGTTCAGTCTCTCAGTCATGTCTGACTCTTTGCAGCCACATGGACTGCAGCACGCCAGGCCTCCCTGTCCATCACCAACTTCTGGAGCTCATTCAAATTCATGTGCATTAGGTCGGTGATGCCATCTAACCATCTCATCCTCTGTCATCCCCTTCTCCTGCTTTCAATCTTTCCCAGCATCAGGGTCTTTTCAAATGAGTCAGATCTTCACATCAAGTGGCCAAAGCATTAGAGTTTCAGCTTCAGCATCAGTCCTTCCAATAAATATTCAGTACTGATTTCCTTTAGGATGGACTGGTTGAATTTCTTTGCTGTCCAAGGGACTCTCAAGAGTTTTCTGCAACACTACAGTTCAAAAGCATCAATTCTTTGGCACTCAGCTTTCTTTATAGTCCAATTCTCACATCTGTACATGATTAATGGAAAAACCAAAGCTTTGACTAGATGGACCTTTGTTGGCAAAGTACTGTCTCTGTTTTTTAATATGCTGTCTAGATTGGTCATAGCTTTTCTTCCAAGCAGCAAGTGTCTTTTAATTTCATGGATACAATCACCATCTACAGTGATTTTGGAGCCCACCAAAATTTAGTCTGTCACTGTTTCCATTGTCTCCCCATCTATTTGCCATGAAGTGATGGGACCAGATGCCATGATCTTAGTTTTCTGAGTGTGGAGTTCCAAGCCAACTTTTTCAGTGCCCTCTTTCACTTTCATCAAGAGGCTCTTTAGTACTTCGCTTTCTGCCATAAAGGTGTTGTCATCTGCGTATTTGAGGTTATTGATATTTCTCCCAGAAGTCTTGATTACAGCTTTTGCTTCATCCAGCCCAGCATTTCTCATGATGTACTCTGGTAAAAGCATCTGCTTACAATGTGGGAGACCTGGGTTCGATCCCTGGGTTGGGAAGATCCACTGGAGAAGGAAATGGCAACCCACTCCAGTATTCTTGCCTGGAAAATCCCATGGAGAGAGAAGCTTGGCAGGCTACAGTCCACGGGGTTGCAAAGAGTCGAACACGACTAAGCAACTTCACTTCACTTCACTCTGCATATTAGTTAAATAAGCAGGGTGACAATATACAGCCTTGATGTACTTCTTTTCTGACTTGGAACCAGTCTGTTGTTCCAGGTCCGGTTCTAACTGTTGCTTCTTGACCTGCATACAGATTTCTTAGGAGGCAGGTCAGGTGGTCTGGTTTTCACATCTCTTGAAGAATTTTCCACAGTTTGTTGTGATCCACATAGTCAAAGATTTTGGCATAGTCAATAAAGCAAAAGCACATGTTTTTCAGGAACTGTCACTTTTTCGATGATCCAGAGGATGTTGGCAATTTGATCTCTGGTTTCTCTGCCTTTTCTAAATCCAGCTTGAACATTTGGAAGTTTACAGTTTACGTACTGTTGAAGCCTGGCTTAAAGAGTTTTGAGAATTACTTTGCTAGTGTGTGAGATGAATACATACTAACACTCCTTTAAAAAAGGAAAAGGAAGTGAAAGTGAAAGAGTGGAAATATGTAAGCATACTGTTTTATACTTATCTTCATGATCATGTTTACTTGTCCTCTATTTTTAATGTGGATTTGAATTGCTATCTGGTGTCACTTTTTTATTCTGAAAACTTCATTTCTTTTTTTTTTTTTTTTGCTAATAAATCTTTTCTAGTGTTACATTTTCTCAATTTCTGTTTATTTGGGAAGGTCTTTACTTATCCATCATTATTGAAACAGAGATTTACACTATGTAAGGTTACATAAGGGGTTTGTTTGTTTGTTTTGTTTTGTTTTGTTTTTCCTTTCAGTACTTTTAATATGCCTTCTGGCCTCTTTTTTGTGTGAGAGATAAGCTGCTAATTTAATGTCGCTTCTTTCCATGAGTTGTTTTTCTGTTGTTTCAGGATTTTTTTCTTTGCCTTTCAACATTTTTCCTGTGATTAGACTATGCAGAGTTAGTTGAGATTCCTTCATGTGTGGATTAATGTTTTTCATATAATTTTGGAAATTTTATGTTATTATTTATTATTTTGAACTGTGGTGTTGGAGAAGACTCTTGAGAGTCCCTTGGACTGCAAGGAGATCCAACCAGTCCATTCTGAAGGAGATCAGCCCTGGGTGTTCTTTGGAAGGAATGATGCTAAAGCTGAAACTCCAATGCTTTGGCCACCTCATCCAAAGAGTTGACTCATTGGAAAAGACTCTGATGCTGGGAGGGATTGGGAGCAGGAGGAGAAGGGGATGACAGAGGATGAGATGGCTGGATGGCATCACTGTCTCGATAGACGTGAGTCTGAGTGAATTACTGGAGTTGGTGATAGACAGGGAGGCCTGGCGTGCTGCAATTCATGGGGTCGTGGAGAGTCGGACATGACTGAGCAACTGAACTGAACTGATAATAGTGATGTCAGTATTTTGTCTGCTAGAACAAAGCATGCTTTGTATCCTTTCTTAAAGGCAGTTTCAGTTGCATGCTTTTGTCACTGTTTATGGGTCATACTCTCCTGTTCCTTTGAATTTTTCATGAATTTTTTGTTGAAAATGAACGTTTTAGTTAATGTTTAGAAGTAAGTCTGGAAATATCTCACAAACTCTGTGGCTTATTCTTGTGGTTTGCATGTTTATTTTTCTTTGGTGATTTGGTTGACTGTATTCATGATATATATTATCCCCATAGTATAGAGTCTCCAATGTTGCTTCTCAAAAGGTTCAGCCATGGATATGTGCATAGCTACTCTAGAATAATAATGGCTTTTTCACGATTCTCTTGGAATGTCTCTTTCATCAATTGTTCTGTTAAGGTGCCTGCTTGTTGCCATTACACCCAGTTGTTTACGTCTACTAATTGCTTACTGCTTGTCATATGTTTTGTTGCTATTTATTTTCTAAATGCCCTCAATAATGAATCACTTTATAATGTATTATACATAGTATAATACATAGTATTATGTATAATATATACTGCATCATATATAATATGATATAATTTATATTATTGTATATTTATTGATACAGTTAAATCCAGACTCCTTCCCTGGGGTAGTTTTTGAGGTCAATATTTAAAACTTGATCCAAACTCATCTTCTAGTGAATTCTTTTCCTTGTTCTCTTTGTTAAATTTCTGAATGTTCTCTGGTTTCAGTTTTGGTTCTCATGAAAATACCAGCTTTGCCTTAGTTGTTTATCACCAATATAGCTATTGTTTTCAACAATACTCATATTCTTGAATTTCCCCCAAACTCTGTCCCTAAAAAAGTTTGTTCCTGGGAGAGCTATAGACACATTTATTTTTATGGTTGTCTTCTCCCCATGGAAAAAATCTTTTTACTAGTCTCCAGACCTAGGAGCAGAGACTGTTATTCTTGAAGTGATATCCTTTTTGGTGCCCTGGATACAGTGATAGCATCTGGGATTCTTGACTTGCTCCATACACCATGGAGCCTTTATTCCATTCAAAGCTGAAGCATGAGAAATCAAGATGAAATATTTTCACTCTTCTTTCCTTGAGAAGGGCTTCCCTGGTGGCTCAGATGATAAAGCATCCTTCTGCAGTGTAGGAGACCCTGGTTTGATCCCAGGGTCACGAAGATCTCCTGGAGAAGGGATTGGCAACCCACTCGGGTATACTTGCCTGGAGAATTCCATGGACAGAAGAACATGGGTTACAATCTGTGGGATTGCAGACATGACTGAGCAACTAACACTTTCATTTTTTGAAAAATTGTTGCATTCTGCCCCACTGATGAAAACTGGGTGGAGGAGTGAAGTCTTGCCAGAGTCCAACTCCAGCAGGTAGAGATTCAACCTGAAGAGGTGAATGGTGTCAGCGAATGAGACAGCCTCTTAGTTTTTAGCCTGTTTATTTCAAGTTTAAGATTCTCTTTTATACTTTTACAAAAACATTAGGCCAGAGGTTTGACATTTTCAGTTCCCCCTATCCCAGATTTATTATCTCCATAAATCACTATTGCTCTTCAAACAGAGTTCGTGCTTCAGTCATTCTCTTGAAATCAGTCTTATCATCTATTCTCTACCTCTTCTAATGTGTCCTATAGTTTACTTGTGATTACATTGTAACTCATGCTACATTCCTCAGTTTACTACTTATCTTCCTAAATCCTGTTTGCCCCTAACATCCTGAGCTCACTATCTCTTAAAAAGGCTTCTAGCTATAGTGTCTCTAAAAATTCCTAACTTCTATAAGCTATAGTAAAATATGCTAACTTTATAACATTCCTTAAATCTTTAACTTCTATTTTAATTATTTCAAAGCCCTAAATTCAGTAAACTCCTTTGCCATAAACATTCTCTTCTCAAATAGGCTTCAGATATCAATCCTTCCCATGGCCTCAAGCTAAGACCTATGTGCTCATCCTGGAACACCATTTTGTAAAAGTCCTTGAACAAATGTCAATGATTAACTTTATGAATTATTTTCTGAGCAATGTTGCAGAAGGCTTTGTGCCTTCTCATGCTCCTCTCAAGAACAATAAGCACCTTAATATTCTTTTTCAGTCAACTCAGCTGAGGAGAGGAAAAGACAAGTCAGAATTACAAAGCCTAACTCCTTCATCCCGCAGGAGAGGGGGCCTGGGGCCGTGCCTCCATTTTGTCAGTAATGCCTAACGTGGCTCCCGACAAAGCCTCACCTCTTTCATTCTCTTCCTGAAAAGAGATCAGTGCTGACTGAAGATGGAGCCGTGTCTTATTGTGCTCTGAAAGTTCTATAGCAGAAATGTAGGAGCAGAGAGTATGTGGGTCTTGAGTCAAATGGCAAGAACTGTCACTCTTTTTATCAAGATGTAGAAGATTTTCCAGAATAAATATTTCTCAATTTATTTATAATTTATTTTACTCATTATCTTAGACATATAAACCCCACTCCAGTACTCTTGCCTGGAAAATCCCATGGACGGAGGAGCCTGGTAGGCTGCAGTCCATGGGGTCGCTAAGAGTTGGACAAAACTGAGCAACTTCGCTTTCACTTTTCACTCTCATGCATTGGAGAAGGAAATGGCAACACACTCCAGTGTTCTTGCCTGGAGAATCCCAGGAACAGAAGAGCTTGGTAGAAGACCGTCTATGGGGTCGCACAGAGTTGGACATGAATGAAGCAACTTAGCAGCAGCAGCAGCAGACATATAAATCTTAAGATAATTTTCAGAGACTAAATTTTGCCTTTTAAAGTGATTTTTAAATACAAATCATGGTTGTCTGAGTGGGAACAGAATTGATAGAGCTTCATATACTATTACCCTGAAAGTATCATATACATTTTATGAAGGTGGTTGTTGTGTATTTCATGACACATGGGCCAAAAATGTAAGAACTTGAGAAAATTGACACCCCACCCCCACCCGCCACCAAAAAAAAATATATATATTGAGAAGTAACAGTCCAAGTAGAGGGAATAGCAAGCACAAAATCCCTCAATGCCATTTTTGATTTGTTCACAGAATAGAAAGGACTCCTGCATAAATGTAGCAGAGTGACCAATAAATATATATTTAATTTTCTATGATGATGGTAAAGTGAATGCACTTATTCAAACATCTTGAACCACCAGCTCCATACCAATTTATTCCATATCTATTTCTATTTCTATATTCTGTACTAAAATTGCTTCTATTACTTCAAACTCAGTGTGTCTAAAGCTAATACCACATGTTAAAAATTACCTATATGTTTTGAGGTCAGAGTAACACAACTAAAATTCAGTCTTCTTTCATATGTTCTATTTTATTATCATTTGTCTCAATTCCTCAACTCATTTTAAGCTTTTATTATTGTTATCATCTATTGTTCTCTTTCAGGTAAAATGACTTGGGACAGTTTCATTGGATTAATTTAATTGCCCAGAAAGTCAATACCAGTGTTTGTATTTATAAGGTGTTTAGAGGTTAAGATTATTCTTTCCAGAAGTTTGGATTTTAAAAATAAATGCATATTTTTATAAGTTAGCTAGTATCAGCAGTCTCCATAATGGTCCAAGTATGGGACTATTTCATTTATGACAACATTGCGTTGTTATCTATGGGTTTTTCTCCTCCTTAAATCGCATGTAAGCTATAAGAATATAGTAGACTGTTAATAAAGGTTTATTTTGGTGCTATAGAGGCACATCTTCATTCTTCAACAAGATATAATGTAATTGCTTTAATGGAACAAAAGAAATAGATGGTGAGATAATAATAGCATTTAATCCAACCTTATAGTTTACAAATGAGATGAAACTAAATTGCAGTGCTTGATATCATCAACAACTTGAAAACCTCATTTCTCTACACTCTCTGAAATTAAAAGTCACTGGGGCATAAATCTGGACTACCATGATGTAGAAACCATAATTACATTAACATATAGTTGAAATGTTTCAATTAAGCCCATTAAAAGAACTAGCTTGGGAAGTTTCCCATCACTGTCTTATTGAGTTTTAACTTCCCAGACAAATATAATGGGTAGTTTTAACTATTATTCAGCATGAACTATTGATATAACATCCCACCTTTCTCACTTCTGGAAAAGTAAATAGGTTGAGAAATTTGCATGATGGAAGAATGAAAATGTTATAATATCTGATTTTATTTACTTGAAAGTCTTGAAAAGGCAAGGATGGAACCCAATCTTTTCTGGGAGACATGATTCACACCTAATTTGGGTTCATTTTCAGAAAGTTCAGTCACTGGGGAAGAAATAAATCTACTTTAGAGTAATCTCTTATGGTAACTTGAATCCTCACAAGATCAGAAGCTGCTGAAACTAAGTAAGCTAGTTTCCTTTAATGGCATTTAAGTCAGTGAGAGGACAGAGGGAATAAGAAAGATACATTACTAAACTCTCCATCCCTGAATGCAAAGAAAAAATATCACACAGTTTATCCTTGCAATTTGTCATGCATACTCCTCCATGTAATTTGACAGTGATGATTATGTGACTTAAATAGTAAATTCACCCTTGGCCCATTATGTATATAACTCACCAAAACTATTTTGGTGAAAATGCTTCTTTGTATTTTAAGGATTTTCTTTCATACAATCTTCAACATAAGGCAGATTATAACATTTTAAAATTAATTTTGAATGTGTAGTTATTTATTTTACTGTGAATTATTGATGAAAACAGAACTCTGCTTTTGAGTAATGGGAGACACTATTGCTAAAATAATTTGCCTTTTTCTGAATATGAATGTATAATTACTTATTCCCATTGAATTAGCTACTCATATCACTATAATACAATTGAGTCTTATTCTCTTTTTCTTCTTTTTCCCATTCCCACAGTAAATTTTATTGATTTCTTTGAAATAATGAAGCCTCAATCAAGCACAACACTTACTCCTAAACAGTGTACCTCCATGCTCCATCTCTATGAAAGTGAAAACTTATATGTATATAATAAATAGAAATAAACAGCATCAAAGTAATAAGTGGACATTTAAGTAAGGCTTTTTTTTTTTTTTTGTCTTAAAAACTTTAATCCTAGTATTAAGCTGTAGAAGTTTCTTCAGGTTTCAGATATATCTACCTTTGGAAAGCAGGCTATAATTTACAGTCTAGTTTTATTCCAAAACTTCTTTATCACTACTTATGAGAAACCTGAAACATATTTTCACCATATGAAGAGTGGCATTTTACATTGATTAATTTCCCAAGTCAATCTTCCATGTTCAACTGCCATATTGTAGCTAAGATACATTTTAAATTAAAAATAATTATTATTAGAATACATTTTCCAGGGCAAAATGATCTGAAAGTCAACCATTCTCAAAGACTTGTAATTAAATTGACTAGAAGTACTGCTATGTTTGGAGTGATGTGAGTTTGATGTATGACTATTGTTTGGTCACCATTAGTTGGACTTGCTTGAACTTTCTGAATCAAAAGCTGTTCTTCAGGATGGACAGCATCAGATCTGAAAAGTAAAGTGCTTGAAATTTGTTGTCATCCTTATGAAAAGTCAACCATTCTCAAAGACTTGTAATTAAATTGACTAGAAGTACTGCTATGTTTGGAGTGATGTGAGTTTGATGTATGATTATTGTTTGGTCACCATTAGTTGGACTTGCTTGAACTTTCTGAATCAAAAGCTGTTCTTCAGGATGGACAGCATCAGATCTGAAAAGTAAAGTGCTTGAAATTTGTTGTCATCCTTATGACAAGAAAAAGATATACCAACTGAAAATCTGAAGCTTTTCTGAGACTCATCAGATAAGTATATCATTGATGTAGCTCAACAAATCACTATTACTAAATTTTGAAAGATAATCAGATCTGACAAGTAAATCACTATTACTAAAATTTTGAAAGATAATCATATTCAGAGGGATACTGATCCTGAATTTTATTATCTACAGCAAAAGCTGCTAGAATCAATAGGATAGTAACTAAAATGTCTATTTTAGAGGATGACTGCAGGTTTAGTGAACACTAGTGTGATCTTCCCTGGTGGCTTAGATGGTGAAGCATCTGCCTACAATGTGGGAGACCTGGATTCAATCCCTGGGTTGGGAAGATCTCCTGGAGAAGGAAATGGCAACCCCCTCCAGTATTCTTGTCTGGAAAATCCCGTGGATGGAGGAGCCTGGTAGGCTACAGCCCATGGGATTGCAAAGAGTCAGACACGACTGAGCAACTTCACTTTCACAGTGTGAGAATGAGAAATTCTTATACTGGCATGGTGGATTTTATATAAGGATACTCAGCAGTTTCCCATGAAGTGGATATCAGAAAAAATGTCTTTATGACATTGGTCAAGATGAGGGGGAAAGTAGTATTTGGAAAACCACCTAGATTCTTCTCCTTATCAAAGTTCTAATCTTGAGGGGGAAAGACTTCCACAAAGGGAAATTCTGAAACCTTACTGCACTGTGAAAATGTGATTCTGTCTCAGTCCTTATCTCACCAAAGGAGGGAACATTCAACAGAAGAAAAGGCTTTCACTTTCTACAGAAAGTAGATGTGAAAGGGAACAGAGATCAGGGGATAAAAACCTGTATACGTGGAAGAGCTGCAGAAATCCTAGTGAAAAACCACACACCTGAGAAACAGTCCATAAAAAGATGGGGACAAAATCATGGAATTATAGACCATTCCCTCCTACTTTCTATGAAGCCTCCAAGATTCTTAGGAAGCCTCCTACTTCCTATGAGCCCTCAGCATTATAACTAAGAATTGTAGCTAAAAGAAATGTCAGACATAAACTCTCTCTAAGGATCTGTACAAAGGGAAGCCTTAAAATGTAAGGAGACAAATATAAGGACTCTAAAGGAATTTGATATCTGTTGTACATGTGCCTACAGTATACACTAACATAGCCCTATTCTTAGCCAGATTAGCATAAATCCTCACACTGAAATATGTAAATCCTCATTACTTTACATAACATGTCAGCTTCAATGAAAGAAGAAAAATTCAAGGCATGCTTATAGGCAAGAAAAAATATTCTGAAAGTAAAGCAACTAATCAGAGCCAGACTCAGATATGACACAAGTAGGAATTATCAGAAGAAATCATTAAAATTACTAAGGTAATTGTTCAAAAGGAAAAAAGTAAAAAACATGACAGGTTATGTTGATAATATAACAGATGAAAACACTATGAAAGAGTCAAAGGAAATTTTAGAAATTAAAAATACATTAACAGAACTGGAAATTGCCTTGGACAGATTCATTAATATATTCTACATAACTGAGGAAACAGTAAGTGAACTTGAAGATAGAGTAATAGAAATTTTACAAACTGAAACATAAAGAGAAATATGAATTAAAAGTAAAATTAAATAAGGAAAGATAATGAACAGAACATCCAAGAACTGTGGGAAAATCATAACAATTTTTTTTTTTTGAAAATCATAATAATTAAAAAGGCAAAACATACAATTGGAATACCAGAAAAGAAGAAAGAGAGAGTGTGGAAGAAATATCTTAGATGTGTATAAGAGACAGTAGGAAATTTTCATCAAAAACCATGCAGAAAAACAAAAAAGGGAATGTGGGTTGAAATATTTCATGTAAAAAAAGAAAAAAAAAACACCTAGAAATCTATATCCAATCTATATCTAGTGAAATTATCCTTCAAAAGTGAAGAAGAAATAAAGACTTGGGAAAAAAATAAAAGAAGTATTTCTAGCAGACTTGTTCTGCAAGAAATGTGAAAGGAAGTTCTTCAGGCAAAAAAAAAGAAAAAAGAAAAAAGATATAAGTCAGAAACTTGGATCTACATAAACAAGAAGGTTGCCAAAGGTATAAATGAAAACATAATAAAGTCTTTCTTTCTTATTCTCTACTGATATAAAAGAGAGCTGCTTGTTTAAAGCAATCTAGTAACAACATATCAAGAATGTAGAATCTATGGCAATTGATATAAATGACAGTAATATCACAAGCTCTGCGACAGAGGAAGTGAGGATAAATGCTTAAGGGTAATTGAAATTTTCCTGTGCTTAGTCGTTCAGTTGTGTCTGACTCGTTGAGATACCATGGACTGTAGCAGGTCAGGCTCCTCTGTCCATGGGATTCTCCAGGCAAGAATACTGAAGTGGGCTGCCATGCCCTTCTCCAGGGGATCTTCCCAACCCAGGGACTGAACACAGGTCTCTTGCATTGAAGCTACATTCTTTACCATCTGAGACACCAGATTGGCTTTGGGATAAAAAACCAATGTGTGTATTTTCAGACTTGATTATAGCCAATTATAAAGACTTTGCCTGTCATGTCTTACAGGCCAAAGCTTCCTTCTCCACCCTGGACTTGGTGCACAACTCCTGCATTTCAGTCTCTGAAGAGAGTTGCAGGAGGGTCTGAGGCTCCCAGGCAGTCAGGTTCTTCACATCCTCCATGCACATTCTGACTCAGTCCCAGGTGCTTTCCGCTCCTCTCCACTCCCCCTCCCACCCCACACCCCTACCCCCCGACTCAGGGTCCTTCTCGGAGGCTCTCAGCAGTGAGCCAGTCCCCACATCTGAGCAAGTCCATCGGAGGAAAGAAAGGCGGAAGCTGGGCTTCCTTGGATTTAGCCTCCTGCTTATTCCCCATGCAGTAAATGATTAAAGACTTAACTTTCCTTTGTTAGATTGCTGTTTTAGTTGGCCTCTCTGACATCTGTCAGCTAGGTTCCTTTTAGCTCAACTCAGCTGAGGTTCTGACAGTTGCAAAGAAAGTGTTATAGTGAGAAGGGCCGGGGCATATACATTATGTAAATACACGTATTGTAAATTTTAGGACAACCATTAACATAGATTTAAGGAAAATGAAAAACTAAATAATACACAAAGGGAAAATGTTAAAATAAAAAAATAGAATCAACAAAAAAGTTGGAGAATTTGAAACCTCTCTGTTACAAATTGATAGATTAAGCAAGCAGAAAACCAGGAAGGACAGAGTTGACCTGAACAGGACTATGGACTAACTTGATCAAACTAACTTTACAGAATTTTCCATCCAACCACAGAAAGCACATCTTCTCAAGCATACTTGAAATATTTACAAACGTACATCACATTCAGGCCATAAAACTGAACTGACCTGGGCAGGTTGGTAAGAAAGTCTGAGTTCTCCCACTTTGGGCACTGGGAGCTTCAGACCACAGAAGCTGTCATCACACAGGGAGCTTTGCCCAAAATCTTATACCCTACGTGCTGGAGAAACCAAAGCCAACCTTTATTTACTGTTTTTTCAAACCATTTTTGAACCTGCTTGGGAGTCAACCATCTTCTCTGTAGAAAGTTTTAGTACGTGAATAGTAAATATTCCTATACTTTCTTGGTCCATATGTGTTGTCATCTGTATTCAAATCTTAAGTATGTCTGTGTGATTTACACACATATAGGGTAAATGTAGAAAGTAACATAATGACCCATAATAGGTCATCAAAAATATAATCCTAAGAAATGTAATGCTTATCTTGGTTTAAAATAAAATACAATTAAATATTTTTGATTTTCATAAATATTTCCAAAATAGAATTGTGTTTTCTCTTTAGATATACTTAACTTAGCCAAGTTTGTAGATGCTTTAAGAATAGACAGTTCTTTCCAATTCATTGTATCTTTTCAGATACTATTGACTTGCTCATTCTACCTTGAGGCCATTTTTTTTTTACCCCCCACTGTTTCCATATATATAAGAAAATCTGTCTGTGGTTCTGAAAATAAAAGTGTTTCTTGCCCAACACAAATTTCTTTGAAAACCTAATAGGAAAGCAGTTCGAAAAAGAGACAGGGGTTCTTTCTTACTTTTCTCTCATCCTCCTTGTTTGATATTTTTCCCTCATGACTTGGATTTATTTTGGTCTTGGTTTGTGATTGCACTCTAATTTGCACAGCTCAATTCACCCAGATGGAAAATATAGCTACCCATGAGGGTAACAGCACATTTTTTTAGACATTTTTTTCAAGGTTTAATGGTTTATATATGCTCAGGATTAACACTCTTAAACAGTGGTCAGTCAATATTTTCATTGATTGATGTTTTTTAAAAAAAACATATTTCTGAAGCTTTATGTCTTAACATATTATAACCCTGATCGTATGTCATCATGATATCTAGCAGTATCAGTGGAGAACAAAAACTCACAAAAATAATTTCTTGGAAGAGGATATATTTGTGCAGAAATTTGTAGATTGTATAGACTTATGTATTTTTATACATCTCAGGTTCTCTGTGCAATTCAATATTCATCTATCTTGTCGACACAAGGTTAGCTACTTAGGGTACTAGTTTTTGAACACTTTCAGGAAAGATAAATAATTCCATTTTACATTAACTGAATGTGTTTATGAGCATACCTAACACTACATGCATTCCCTCTTTTTCCATGTTTGTTTGTAATTGTAAAAGAAAGATCAGCTTGCAACAAATTCATTTAAAATATAATTTAGAAAGAAGAGATATTCCTTGAGGGGAAATATATTTTAATTTATTATTAGAAACAAATTAAATATTAAATTCACTTGTGGTGGGGAAAACTTTATAATTTCATGCTGTAATCTCATTACTTCAACGGAAATACTTAAGCACTCTTACTCTCATCAGACCCTGCCACACATTATAACACCCCCAACTAGATCAAAAGGTAAAGCATCACTATAATCCAGGGTTATGTGATTTTTTTATTGTAAAATCATGCTTCAAAATGTCTCATTTGTATTTTATCTTTTTGATAGTTGTTACCTTAACAGAAACTAGTATAAATGCAATTTAAAAAATAAAAAAAATATTTCTTCCTCACGTAGGTAGCTGAATGCACCTACTATCTTTCCATTTTTCCTCCGTGTTTCAGACAATTATGTTACTTTTTCCTCTGGGATCTTAGAAAATAATACTGTGATCTGAATGTATTAACTTGCAGAGGGTAGAACTCAGTGATATGTTTCTTTGATGTTGGGCTCTATTTATATATTATCACTAAGACTTCATTTGGTACTCAGTAAGATCTTCATATTCTTAAGAAGTGCTTGAGTAGTTTTTTTTTTTAATAAAGTGAAGCTTGACAAGAAATATTAGTTGTTTTAAATGTCAGTCAACTATTTAACAATTAAAGGAACTTGATCAACTGTAAAACTATTTGCTCAAGATTTCACATTAAGACAATTAAAAAGCCTGTACTAGATAATAGTTTCACAGATATGTTCTGTCCATGTCTCTTTTCCCAAACGTGCTGCTTTGATCACTTTCTCTGCCACTGAAAATCTACATTCAAATAATATAGCATTTTACTTACCAAAATTAAATGATAATTTTATCCTCATGTCTTCCCCTATAGGTTTACTACAACTAAAGGGAAAAAATAGAGAGATGACATGGCATTCATTTAAAATCTCTAGTGCTTTGCATATGATCATAATTCTCAAGTATCACTCAAATATTTGGTGATCTGAATGGAAGTAGTATGTTAATGATATTTATAGAATGCAGTATTTAAATGAAATTGATAAAATAATTTAATTAAATGCCACATGTAATCAGAGTATATTAATCCAGAGTCTCACAAAAAGTACTGTAATTTAAACCATGCCAATTATGTTCCTGTCACTACTTAATATTTTGTTATTTTTATTACAGCAATGCTACTATAAAAAACAATGACATATTCTCAAAACATCCATTCTAAAGGCCATCCTACAGGCAGGATCTCAACATAACTAATTTTTTATTCTTGTATCAAAAGTCCAAAAATATTCATTCCACATTAAAATCTTCTCTATGGAGGTATATAGTGTTTTGACATACAGGATATAGTGGTTACAGTATGGACATATAGGGAACAACTAGTTAATAAAATCTCTGGTGAAACAGGGTTCATAAATAAAATGTTCAGGTAAAAGTTTTCCATAGGTAAATCCCCAGAATCATATCCAGTTAAAATTTCAGTTCAGTTCCGTTCAGTCAATCATTTGTGTCCGACTCTTTGCAACCCCATGGACTGAAGCATGCCAAGCATCTCTGTCCATCACCAAATCCCAGAGGCTACTCAAACTCATGTCCATCACATCAGTGATGCCATCCAAACATCTCGTCCTCTGGCATCCCCTTCTCTCCTGCCTTCATACTTTGCCATCATCAAGGTCTTTTCAAATGAGTCAGTTCTTTGCATCAGGTGGCCAAAATATTGGAGTTTCAGCTTTAACATCAGTCCTTCCAAGGAATATTCAGGTCTGATCTCCTTTAGGATGGACTAGTTGGATCTCCTTGCTGTCCAAGGGAGTCTCAAGAGTGTTCTCCAACACCACCGTTCAAAAGCATCAATTCTTCAGTGCTCAGTTTTCCTTATAGTCCAACTCTCACATCCACACATGACCACTGGAAAAACCATAGCTTTGACTAGATGGACCTTTGTTGGTAAAGTAATGTCTCTGCTTTTTAATATGCTGTCTAGGTTGATCATAGCTTTTCTTCCAAGGAGCAAGTGCCTTTTAATTTTATGGCCACAGACACCATCTGCAATGATTTTGGAGCCCCTAAAAATAAAGTCTCTTACTGTTTCCATTGTTTCCCCATCTATTTTCCATATTGTGATGGGACCAAATGCCATGATTTTAGCTTTCTGAATGATGAGTTTTAAGCAAACTTTTTCACTCTCCTCTTTTATGAAGAGGCTCTTTAGTTCTTCATTTTCTGCCATAAGGGTAGTGTCATCTGCATATCTGAGGTTATTGATATTTCTCTCTGCCATCTTGATTCCAACTTGTGCTTCATCCACCCTGGCATTTCTCATGATGTACTCTGTATATAAGTTAAATAAGCAGGGTGACAACATACAGACTTGACATACTCCTTTCCCGATTTGGAATCAATCTGTTGTTCCATGTCTAGTTCTAACTGTTGCTTCTTGACCTGTATACAGATTTCTCAGGGGGCAGGTCAGGTGGCCTGGTATTCTGGTATCAGTATATAGAAGTTTAATTCTGTAGAGAGGGCATTGTTTACCTTTGATCTGGGAGCTAAGAAAGCTGGTTATGTTTTGGGCCAAACATATGAGTTCAAGCAACTCACTGAATCCATTGCAATATGGTGGGCAGGACACAGTCTCCTATGGAAAGTAGGTACAAAGGGTTTGGACATATGCTGCTGCTAAGTCGCTTCAGTTGTGTCCGACTCTATGCGACCCCATAGATGGCAGCCCACTAGGCTCCTCTGTCCCTGGAATTCTCCAGGCAAGAATACTGGAGTGGGATGCCATTTCCTTCTCCAATGCATGAAAGTTAAAAGTGAAAGTGAAGTCACTCAGTTGTGCCCTACTCTTAGCGACCCCATGGACTTTAGCCTACCAGCATCCTCCATCCATGGGATTTTCCAGGCAAGAGTACTGCAGTGGGGTGCTATTGCCTTCTCCTTGGACATATAGTCACAGCTTAAATCTTATCATACATTTTTGCCCTTCTATAATACAGATGTTTGTAAGTGGAGATAATTACAAATGTATAAATCTATAATTTTGGAAAAGTGAATTTTGAATGCGTATCTAAATATTTTACTGAAGTGAATTTATTTACAATTGATTTTCAATTGCTTAAATCTGATAATATAACAAATTTATCTTTTTAGCTTTTACAACATCATATTCACTTTTAAATTATTGTGAATATTATTATCTGTTGAGTGTAAGCAGTAGGATACAGAAAGAAATTCACACAATTCAGAAGTATTATTATTGTTATTTTAAATGATTTTTAAAAAGCAGCTTTAGGTTCACAGAAAAATTGATAGGAAGATGCAGAAATTTCCCATATATCCTCTGTCCCCACACATGTATATTAGCCCCCATTACCAACTTCTCCCACTAGAGTGACATATTTATTACAGTTGATAAACTGACACTGCCATGTCATAATCATCCAAAGTTCATAGTTTACATTAGTGTTCATTCAATGTACATTCTACAGGTTTGGACCAATGTATAATGACATGTGTTCATCATCCTAACATCATACAGAGTATTTTTACTGCCCTAAATATCATCTGTTCTTGGCCCATTCATCCTGTCTCATCAACTCCTCCCTGACTTTTGACAAACACTGATCTTTTACTGGGTTCATAATTCTACTTTTACAGAATGTCATATAGTTTGTAGTCTTTTTAGATTGGCTTCTTTAGGTTAGTAATATGTATTTAAGTTCATCCTTGATTTTTTGTGACTTGAAAGCTCATTTCCTTTTAGCATGGAATAAAATTCCTTCATCTATATGTACTACAATTTATTTAGGCATTCATCCACTGAAGGACATCTTGATTGCTTTAAGTTTTGGCAAATATGAATAAAACTGTTGTAAACATCACATGCAGGTTTTATGTGGACATCGTTTTCACACTCTCTGGGTAAATACCAAAGAACACAATTGTTGAATTATATGATAAAACCTTGTTGACTTTTATAAGAAATTGTCAAACTCTCTTCCAAAGTGTCTGAACCATTTTTAATTTCCACCAAGAGTTACCATATCTCCACATTCTCCTCAGCATTTGTTTTTGTCAGTGTTCCAGGTTTTAAGCTGTTTTAATCCATGATGTGGAGCATTTTTCCATATACTTATTTCATAAATCTTTATCTTCCTTGTGAGATGTTTGTTAGAGTCTGTGAGCCATTATATTTGATTTTTTTCTTTTTTCTTTGTAATTTGATTATTGCATACCTACATGGATGTTTTTTGACATTTATCCTGCTGATGTTCTCAGAGTTTTCTGAATTAATGGTTTGGTATCTTACATTATACTGGGGATATCGTGTTCATTGGTCTTTTAAATATTCTTTCTCTCTTTTTGTCCTGACACTTAACATCATGCATATGATATATCTTTAATTATTGTTCCACAGTACTTGAATGTTCTGTTCTTTTCTCTTTTTTCTGTAAAGTTTTTATTCTATTTGCTTTCCAGTTTGGGAGGTTTCTATTGAGATACCCTAGCCCTAAGCTCAGAGACTCTTTCCTCAGCTATGACCAGTCTACTAGTAAGGTCATCAGATGTTTTTCTCATTTCTCTTATACTGAGCTTTATTTCTAGCTTTCTTTCTTTCTTTTTTTAATCTCAGAGTTTCCATCTCTCTGTTTACCTTGCCTATCTGCTATTGTATGACATTTATTTTATTCAAGAGAGCACTTAGCATATTAATTGCTTGTTCTTGTTCTTGTTCAGTCACTAGGTTTGCCTGACTCTTTGGGACCCCCTGAACTGCAGCACTCCAGGCTTCCATGTTCTTCACTATCCCGGATCTTGCCCAAATTTATGTTCATTGATTCGGTGATGCTATCTAAACTTCTCATCCTCTGCTGCCGCCTTCTCATCTTGCCTTCAATCTTTCTCAGCATTAGGGTATTTTCCAATGTCATCTCTTCACATCAGGTAGCCAAAGTATTGGAGCTTCAGCTTCAGCATTAGTCCTTCCAATGAATATTCAGTACTGGTTTCCTTTAGGATTGACTGATTTGATCTCCTTGTAGTCCAAGGGACTCTCAAGAGTATTCTCCAACACCACAATTCCAAAGCATATATTCTTCCACACTCAGTCGTCTTTATGATCCAACTCTCACATCCTTAGATGACTACTGGGAAAACCATAGGTTTGACTATATGATCATTTGTAAGCAAAGAGAAAAGTCTCTGTTTTTTAATATGCTGTCTACCTTTGTCTCGGTATGGACCTAACAAAAGCAGAAGATATTAAAAAGAGGTGGCAAGAATATACAGAAGACTTATATGAGGAGGATCTTAATGACCCACACGATGGTGTGATCACTCACCTAGAGCCACACATCTTCAAGTGCAAAGTCAGGTGCTTGCTTAGCAAGCATCACTATGAACAAAGCTAGTGGAGGTGACAGAATTCCAGCTGAGCTATTTTAAATCCTGAAAGATGATGCTGTGAAAGTGCTGCACTCAATTTTCCAGCAAATTTGGAAAACTCAGCAGTGGCCACAGCATTGGAAAAGGACAATTTTCATTCAAATTCCAACAAAGAGCAATGCAAAATAATGCTCAAACTACTATACAATTACACTCATTTCATGTGCTAGCAAAGTAATGCTCAAAATTCTTCAAGCTAGGCTTCAACAGTACATCAACTGAAAACTTCCAGATGTTAAATCTGGATTTAGAAAAGAAAGAGGAGCCAGAGATCACGTTGCCTACATTCATTGGATCACAGAAAAACAGGAGAATTCCAGAAAAACATCTGCTTCATCTACTATGCTAAAGCCTTTGACTGGATGGATCTCAACAAACTGTGTAAAATTCTTAAGGAGATGGTAATACCAGACCACCTTACCTGCCTCTGTGAAACCTACAAGTCAAGAACCAACAAGTAGAACCAGACATGTTTAAATGAACTGGTACAAAATTGGGAAAGGGGGATGTCAATACTGTGCATTGTCACTCTGCTTATTTAAATTATATGCAAAGTACATCACATGAAATGCCAGACTGGATGAGGCACAAGCTGAAACCAAGATTGCTGGAACAAATGTCAATAACCTCAGATATGCAGACGACATCACCTTTATGAATCACGTTTTTGAATGTTGAGTTTCAAGCCAGCTTTTTCACTCTCCTCTCACTTGTATCAAGAGGCTGTGTAGTTCCCCTTCACCTTCTACCANGACTGGATGAGGCACAAGCTGAAACCAAGATTGCTGGGACAAATGTCAATAACCTCAGATATGCAGACGACATCACCTTTATGAATCACGTTTTTGAATGTTGAGTTTCAAGCCAGCTTTTTCACTCTCCTCTCACTTGTATCAAGAGGCTGTGTAGTTCCCCTTCACCTTCTACCATTAGAGTGGTGTCATTTGAATATCTGAAGTTTTTGCTCTTTCTCCTGACAATCTTGATTCCAGTTTTGATTCATTCAGCCCAGCTTTTTGCATGATGAACTCTGCATATAAGTTAAATAAACAGGGTGACAATATACAGCTTTGATGTACTCTTTTCCTAATACTGACCCAGTCAGTTGTTTCATGTCCAATCCTAACTTTTGCTGCTTGACCCACATACAGATTTCTCAAGAGACAGGTGAGGTGATCTGGTCTTCTCATCTCTTTGAAACTTTCAACAGTTTGTTGTGATCCACAGAGTCAAAGACTTTAACATAGCCAGTAAAGCAGAAGTAAACTTTTTTTTTTTTTTTCCCAGAACCCCACAGTATGACCCATCTGTCTTGTGTGGCCCTGCATAGCATGGCTCATAGCTCATTGAGTTATGAAACTCTTTGGTTTTGTGATCCATGAAAGGGATTAATCACAGTTGTCTTAAATTTTGCTTTGGATAATTTCAACATCCTTACTATGTTTGATTCTGATTTATTCTTCCCCCTCAAGTTCTGTTTTTCAGGAAGTATTGTTCCTGAAGCTGAAGTTCTAGTACTTTGACCACCTGATGTGAAGAGCCAACTGATTGGAAAAGACATTCTGTTATACCTTATAATTTTTCTTGATAGTCAGACAGGATGGATTGGATAAAGGAACTGTGTAAATTGGCCTTCTCTAATGTTGTGGTGAAGGCACAGAAGAAGCATTTTGAGTCTAGAGATTAAGGCTCAGTATTTTAGTGAGGAGAAATATCAATAACCTCAAATATGCAGATGACACCACCCTTATGGCAGAAAGTGAAGAAGAACTAAAAAGCCTCCTGATGAAAGTGAAAGAGAAGAGAGAAAAAGTTGGCTTAAAGCTCAACATTCAGAAAACTAAGATCATGGCATCTGGTCCCATCACTTCATTGGAAATAGATGGGGAAACAGTGGAAACAGTGTCAGACTTTATTTTACCATCCCTGCCTCTGGACTGTAAAATTCTCATGTTTAATTTTTTTTCTTTTTTGTCTACTCCCCTGAGGTGGGAGAGTTTGCCTACCATGTTCTTGAGTTGTTTGTTTGCTTATTTTCCTTTCTCCCAGTTAATTAGGATCTGATAACACTTCTGCAGGCAGGTTAGGTTCTGCTGAACTAGTTTCAGCTGAGAGCAAGCCTTGCTAAGAGTACTCTGGTGTATTTCTTTTCTCAAGCCTTTTACTAAAGTAGGAGGCAATTTTCTACTGATGTTAATCGTGGAAACGTTGGTGGGTTCTTGGAGGTAAACCCCATGTTGTTGGCCCATCTAGGATTTGTCCTCCATTCAGCATTAACTCTCAGAACTTTCCATATCTAACCTCCAGCAATATGGCAAGTGCAGTTCTGGTTTCCTACTTGGGCACTGGTGCCCATGGCAGTTTCTCCCCATTTCTGCTTTGGTAAGTTGTTATTCTCTGTATTTGTCCATCTGGTCTCCCTTGTAAGCATTACTGTGCCTGTGTCCTCATCTCTATGGGAGATTTTAGAAGGATTGAAGGATTTTTCAGTTGTTTAACTTTTACTTGTTGGACAAAGTGCTGGCTTCTAAACTTCTTACACGCAGAACTGGAAACTCCAGAATTATTATTTATGTAGTAAATTTTCATTGAAATTTTACTGTGTGCCAGAAATCTACTTAGTAGATGGGGATTAAACACAAATAAAACAGACAAAATTTGTATTTTAGGTGCTTATGATTCACTAATGACATTTCAAAAGACTTAATATTAACTGATTCCATTAGAGCTTAAAAGGGATGCACAAATTGTTACAGAGATGCAAAACCTGATCTTACTGTCAAAGGATAAATTATTTCTACATGGCTGAAATCCTGGTATGTATATAAGCTAACTGATCTCACAACAATCTTGCTATGAACATTGTAGTTCTACTATATCAAGAATGTATGCTGCTGCTGCTGCTAAGTCACTTCAGTCATGTCCGACTCTGTGTGACCCCATAGACGGCAGCCCACCAGGCTCCCCCATCCCTGGGATTCTCTAGGCTAGAATACTGGAGTGAGTTGCCATTTCCTTCTCCAATACATGAAAGTGAAAAGTCAAAGTGAGGTCACTCAGTTGTGTCTGACTCTTCGCGACCCCATGGACTGCAGCCTACCAGGATCCTCTGTCCATGGGATTTTCAGTATACTAAATTAAAATACCAAAAAGAAAATAAAACAGATAGAACAACTTTCCTATAGACAACCAAGTATAATGCAAATGAAAATTCAAATCTTAAAACCTCTAGCTGTTTTGAGCCTATTTGCTATGGTCTGAATGCTTATGTGCCACCAAAACTTGTCTGTTTAAATCTTAACTTTCAAAGGTGATGGTAGTACGATCTTTGGGAGGAGTTTAAGTCATGATGGTGGAAATCTAGTAAATTGGATTGAATTTTTTAAATAACATTATGAGAATAAATAACATTATTTCTCCCTCATAGCTCAGTCAGTAAAGAATCTGCCTGCAGTGCAGGAGACCTGGATTCATCCCTGGGTTAGGAAGATCCCCTTGAAAAGAAAATGGCAACTCACTTCAATATTCTTGCCCAGAAAATCTCAAGAGGAGCCTAGTGGGCTGCAGTCCATGGGGTCACAAAGAGTTAGGCACGACTGAGTGGCTAGCATTTTCTTTCTTTTTCTGCCATTTAAGGACACAATGAAAAGTTTCACTTAACATGGTGGCACACTAATCTCAGACTCCCAGCCTCCACAACTGTATGAAATCAGTATTTATTGTGTATAAGCTACTTAGTCTGTGGTACTTTGTTATAGCACCTCAGGAACTAAGACAGTATATAATCTATATAAAGTTAAGTAAATTGTCATAATAGTATGGTCTTTTTCAGGTTAGCACATAATCCATGAATCATGAGAACCTAAAACAATTGTTTATCAATATTAAACAGAAGTGAGTGCTTAACGGAAAGATCCAATTCAGTTCTGTTGCTGATTCAAGTCCGAATCTTTGCAACCCCACGGACTGCAGCACACCAGGTTTCCCTGCCTATCATCAGCTCCCAGAGCTTGTTCAAACTGATTTGCATCAATTTGGTGATGTCATGCAATCATCTCATCCTCTGTCATCCCCTTCTCTTCCTGCCTTCAATCTTTCCCAGCATCAGGGTCTTTTTGAATGAGTCAGTTCTTCACATCAGGGGGCCAAAGTATTGGAGCTTGAGCATCAGTCCTTCCAATGAATATTCAGGATTGATTTCCTTTAGGATTGATTGGTTTGATCTCTTTGCAGTCCAAGGGACTCTCAAGAGTCTTCTCCAACACCACAGTTCAAAAGCATCAATTCTTTGGCTCTAGGGTTTCTTTACAGTCCAACTCTCACATCAGTACATGACTACTCAAAAAAACCATAGCTTTGACTATAGGGACTTTTGGCAGATTGGAAAGTAAATTTAATTTTTACTACATTTGAAACTGACATTCAGACTTTCTGTCTGACCTCAAAAATACGATTAATATGTTTAAAATATTTGTCTATTCTATAATAAATTGTATATTAATACTGACTCCACTGTGTAGGCAATTTCTATGATTCAACCAATATATTTCTGTTAAATGCTCAGAAGACAGAAAAATCACATTAAGATAGTAGAAATAACTCTGGAATTTTATTTCCTCATCAAGAAAGGAGGTTTCTGTGGTATATATATATATATATATATATATATATACACACATACATATATATGCTTTAAGAATCCATTATAAAAATCACTAAATGCTCACCAAAGGTCACATGCCAAAGATTTTTATTTTGAAGATAAATTTATTATCACATCAGTACTGTTGAAAAGAAGAAAGAAAGAGGAAGAGACGAAGGGCGAGAGAAGGAATTAAAAGCCAAGCACTATCACAGCAGATTATATCACTGTATAGAAATAAAGAAATAAATGAAAATATTATCAAGGCACCCAATTTAATATAGGTACCTATGATGTGACTGACTTACAGAAAGAAAGTCGGGAGTAAAACCATAACTAAAACTTATTGTGTTTGACTTTGACCAACATTTTTTATTTCTTTAAACTTTAAATTCCTCATTCAAAATGAGGAGTGATTTTGTAGTCCACAGAACTGTAAAGCTGAAAAAAATGAGATGTTTGGAAAAATCCATGAACATATTGAGTAGCACACAGTTGAGTTCTATAAATGCTTCATGATTTCTTTCTTAATCATACAGTTAATGACAAAGGAGCTGAAACTTGGGAAAAAATATAAAAGGATGATAAAAATAAGGAAATAGACAAATTAAGAAAAAATAAAACACCCTACATTACTGTATTATTTTTTATAACTAATGATAAAACTATCTCAGTATGATACCTCCGAAGCTAGTCAACTGATGGATGTGACTATACCCTGGGTAAGATATTTCCTGGAATCACTTATATTAAAGAGTTCTTCAGCATAAACACATCTATTATATTTAATAATTTAAGTATAAAAATAATGATGTAAGTAACTCACCATAGCCATTATCTAGGAAATCAGATCATTTCCTTTTATCTGTGGGAGGGAAAAAGTTAAAGGGATTGAAAATCATAATTAAAAAATATGAATCTAGTGGCACAGCTTTCAATTCTTGGGCTATGAATAAAAATAGTAAAATAGTTTTAAATAGTTATGATAGTTTATCAAGATGAAGATCTTTACAAGACTTCCTCACTGATCCACCTCAGCCTCAGTGAGGATATGAGGACCTGTAACTAATCGATTATCCACTGAATTAGAAATATAAGTATGTGTAGACTTGTGTTGTTTCTGATAATTTATTTTTTATATACTTAGTTTGGGGAACAAATTGTTTGGGGAATATTTATAATTTAAACAATAAAATCCTGAGGACCTATAAATAAATTTCATCTAAGTTTGGGAGAATGAACTAGTCAGTTCCAGGGACCAAGGGACCACTAATCTTTCTGAATTAAATCCCTCACTGTACAGCTTTGGAAAAATTTGCTATCCATTTAAATAATCATAAAGATAAATGTTTTGATATTTCACTTGGCAGCTTAGGGTTCGGAAAGTAAAATTAAGCTAAATTACATATTGAAGTTTATCTCATTTGAGTTTCTCTCCTGATTATAAAAATAATTTGTTAATCAGCCAATTTCTGTAGTTACCAGAGTACACTTTTCTTATGAAATATTTTGATTATTCCTTTTTAATCATGCTATGTTGAAGCATATACAAAAACAGCGAAAAATAGTCTCTTTAACATGCATTGCCATATTTAATCCAATTACTAGCTGAGTTGGCAACTGGACAGAGAAGGCAATGGCAACCCACTTCAGTACTCTTGCCGGGAAGGTCCCATGGATGGAGGAACCTGGTAGGCTGCAGTCCACGGGATCGCTAGGAGTCGGACACGACTTCACTTTCACTTTCATGCATGGGAGAAGGAAATGGCAACCCACTCCAGTATTCTTGCCTGGAGAATCCCAGGGACAGGAGGCCGGGTGGGCTGCTGTCTATGGGGCACACAGAGTCGGACACGACTGAAGCGACTTAGCAGCAGCATGGTTTTTTTCAGTAGTCATGTATGGATGTGAGAGTTGGACTGTAAAGAAAGCTGAGCACCGAGGAATTGATGCTTTTGAACTGTGGTGTTGGACAAGACTCTTGAGAGTCCCTTGAACTGCAAGGAGATCCAACCAGTCCATCCTAAAAGAGATCAGTCCTGGGTGTTCATTGGAAGGACTGATGTTGAAGCTGAAACTCCAGTACTTTGGCCACTTTATGCGAAGAGCACACTCATCTGAAAAGACTCTGATGCTGGGAAAGACTGAAGGCAGGAGGAGAAAGGGATGACAGAGGATGAGATGGCTGGATGGCATCACCGACTCAATGGACACTAGTTTGGGTGAACTCCGGAAGTTGGTGATGGACAGGGAAGCCTGGCATGCTGTGGTTCATGGGGGCGAACTGAACTGGAGGAAATCTGTATGTTGAAATAGTGTACATTCCCATATTTAAATATTCTTTACCAAGAATGCTTGAATTCCCATCAAACACAAAACTTTTAAGCATATGCCTCATCTTATGAAACCTTTTACTTTATTTATTTCTGGGAAATTTCTGAATAACTGGGTAAGAAAAGAAATTAATTTTCTCTTATTCATTGGGTTTTGGTAGAGGGAGCAAATTTCATATAAGATGGAGATTGGGAAAGCTGTGTACTCGGAATATAAAGAAGAAATCTTATATTTTCTCAGTTAATCCAGAAGTTGTGACCATTGTAAGAAGAGAAGGCTGAATTAAAGGAATAATAGTATCTATGTAAAATATCTCTTTATTGTGAATTAATGTTAATTTAAAAGGAAAGGTGGTATCTTGTACAGAATGTTTCAGTGACAGAGGAATCAAGCATCTTAACTTATTCTATTAAATGTGTTACTAGATTGCAAGCTTGGAACTGGCAAGTCAGTTAACTTCATGATCCCTATTTCTTTATCTGTAAAGTAATAGCCTGAATATGTATTTTATGTCTTTAACAATATGAAAAATCAGATAACTCTAAAAATTAAATAGTATTATCCTTCATCAATTCCAAAGAAACAAAAAGCAAAAATTACTGGTTATACTTCATCTGTGCACAATCCAAGAAAGATCACTAAGAAAATAATGTCTTTTGCACTAGACTTGTGATTTTCTTCATTGCATTTTGAAATCTAAAAAAATTAGTTATAGATTTACAATTATGGAAATCCATTAACATGTAGCATTTACACATGTACTTTATTTGCAATACATAAAAAGAAGGTAAAGTATTCTTGCCTTGAGAACCCCATAAATAGCATGAAAAAGCAAAATGATAGGATACTGAAAGGGAACTCCCCGGGTTGGTAGGTGCCCAATATGCTACTGGAGATCAGTAGAGAAATAATTCCAGAAAGAATGAAAGGATGGAGCCAAAGCAAAAACAATACTCAGCTGTGGATGTGACTGGTGATAGAAGTAAGGTCCAATGCTGTAAAGAGCAATATTGCATAGGAACCTGGAATGTTAGGTCCATGAATCAAGTCACATTGGAAGTGGTCAAACAGAAGATGGCAAGAGTGAACATCGACATTATAGTAATCAGTGAACTAAAATGGACTGGAATGGGTGATTTTAACTCAGATTACCATTATATCTACTATTGTGGGAAAGAATCCCTTAGAAGAAATGGAGCAGCCATCATGGTCAACAAAAGAGTCTGAAATGCAGTACTTGGATGCAATCTCAAAAATGAACGAATGATTTCAGCTCATTTCCAAGGCAAACCATTCAATATCACAATAATCCAAGCCTCTGCCACAAACAGTAACGCTGAAGAAGCTAAAGTTGAATGGTTCCATGAAGACCTACAAGACCTTTTAGAACCAACACCCAAAAAAGTTATCCTTTTTAATATAGGGGACTGGATGCAAAAGTAGGAAGTCAAGAAACACCTGGAATAACAGGCAAATTTGGCCTTGGAGTACAGAATGAAGCAGGGCAAAGACTAATAGAGTTTTGCCAAGAGAATGCACTGGTCATAACAAACAGTCTTTTCCAACAACACAAGAGATGACTCTACACATGGACATCACCAGATGGTCAACACCGAAATCAAATTGATTGTACTCTTTATAGCCAAAGATGGAGAAGCTCTATACAGTCAGCAAAAACAAGACCAGGAGCTGACTGTGGCTCAGATCTTGAACTCCTTATTGCCAAATTCAGACTTAAATTGAAGAAAGTAGGATAAACCACTATACCATATAGGTATGACCTAAATCAAATCCCTTATGATTATACAAGGAAGTGAGAAATCGATTTAAGGGACTAGATCTGATAGATAGAGTGCCTGATGAACTATGGACTGAGGTTCATGATATCGTACAGGAGACAGGGATCAAGACCTTCCCCATGGAAAAGAAATGCAAAAAAGCAAAATGTCTGTCTGAGGAGGCCTTACAAATAGCTGTGAAAAGATGTGAAAAGCAAAGGAGAAAAGGACAGATATAAGCATCTGAATGCAGAGTTTCAAAGAATAGCAAGAAGAGATAAGAAAGCCTTCTTCAGCAATCAATGCAAAGAAATAGAGGAAAACAACAGAATGAGAAAGACTAGAGGTCTCTTCAAGAAAATTAGAGATACCAAGGGAACATTTCATGGAAAGATGGGCTCAATAAAGGACAAAAATGGTATGGACCTAACAGAAGCAGAAGCTATTAAGAAGAGGTGACAAGAATACACAGAAGAACTGTACAAAAAACATCTTCACAACAAAGTAATCACGATGGTGTGATCACTCATCTAGAGCCGGATATCCTGAAATGTGATGTTAAGTGGGCCTTAGAAAGCATCACTACAAACAAAGCTAGTGGAAGTGATGTCATTCCAGTTGAGCTAATTCAAATCCTGAAAGATGATGCTGTGAAAGTGCTGCACTCAATATGCCAGCAAATTTAGAAAACTCAGCAGTGGCCACAGGACTGGAAAAGGTCAGTTTTCATTCCAAACCCAAAGAAAGGCAATGCCAAAGAATGCTCAAACTACCACACAATTGTACTCATCTCACACACCAGAAAAGTAATGCTCAAAATTCTCCAAGCCAGGCTTCAGCAATACATGAACTGTGAACTTCCAGATGTTCAAGCTGGTTTTAGAAAAGACAGAGGAACCAGAGATCAAATTGCCAACATCTGCTGGATCATCGAAAAAGCAAGAGCGTTCTAGAAAAACATCTATTTCTGCTTTATTGACTATGCCAAAGCCTTTGACTGTGTGGATCACAATAAACTGTGGAAAATTCTGAAAGAGATAAGAATACCAGACCACCTGACCTGCCTTTTGAGAGACCTATATGCAAGTCAGGAAGCAACAGTTAGAACTGGACATGGAACAAGAGATTGGTTCCAAATAGGAAAAGGAGTATGCCAAGGTTGTACATTGACACCCTGCTTATTTAACTTATATGCAGAGTACATCATGAGAAACGCTGGGCTGGAAGAAGCACAAGCTGGAATCAAGATTGGCAGGAGAAATATCAATAACCTCAGATATGCTGATGACACCACCCTTATGGCAGAAAGTGAAGAGGAACTAAAAAGCCTCTTGATGAAAGTGAAAGTGGAGAGTGAAAAAGTTGGCTTAAAGCTCAACTTTCAGAAAACGAAGATCATGGCATCTGGTCCCATCACTTCATGAGAAACAGTGGAAACAATGTCAGGCTTTATTTTTTGGTATCCAAAATCACTGCAATTGGTGACTGCAGCCATGAAATTAAAAGACGCTTACTCCTTGGAAGGAAAGTTATGACCAACCTAGATAGCGTATTCAAAAGCAGAGACATTACTTTGCTTACAAAGGTTCATCTAGTTAAGGCTATGGTTTTTCCACTGGTCATGTATGGATGTGAGAGTTGGACTGTGAAGAACACTGAGAGCCGAAGAATTGATGCTTTTGAACTATGGTGTTGGAAAAGACTCTTGAGAGTCCCTTGGACTGCAAGAAGATCCAACCAGTCCATCCTGAAGGAGATCAGTCCTGGGTGTTCATTGGAAGGACTGATGCTAAAGCTGAAACTCATACTTTGACCACCTCATGTGAACAGTTGACTCATTGGAAAAGACTCTGATGCTGGGAGGGTTTGGGGGCAGGTGGAGAAGGGGATGACAGAGGATGAGATGGCTGGATGGCATCACCAACTCAATGGATGTGAGTTTGAGTGAACCCCGGGGGTTGGTGATGGACAGGGAGGCCTGGCATGCTGCAATTCATGGGGTCTCAAAGAGTTGGACACAACTGAGCACTGGGAGGGATTGGGGGCAGGAGGAGAAGGGGATGACAGGGGATGAGATGGCTGGATGCCATCACCAACTCGATAGACTTGAGTTTGAGTGAACTCTGGGAGTTGGTGATGGATAGGGAGGCTTGGCGTGCTGTGATTCAAGGGGTCGCAAAGAGTCAGGCATGACTGAGCAACTGAACTTACTGAACTGAAAGATTTTGCCCTGCAATTGTCAGTTTTCAACCTTGAATATGTCAAGATGTATTATCTGTGAATTTATTTATAAAATATACTCGAAAACCCACATAGTTATAGTAATTCTAACTGCATGTAATATTCAACATAAACCAATTTGTAGGGAAAATTGAAATCCAAGCCAATCTCTAAAATTATTGTTTTGACTTTGCACAATTACATTATGGCATTATGCTACATTCAGAACATTAAGAAATTCACAGTTCTTTGCCTAGTAGCCAAAAACTTTACCCCTTATCACAAAGAATAGACCATTAAGTCATACTGGAGCTCAGAATAGAATAAACAAGAAAAAAAAAAAACAAATTATAAAACCTCAATTAGTCTTTCTGACTGAAATATACAGTATAATGCTTAAACAGAGATGATACTGTGATTAGAGAATTATCAAGATGTGTATAAGAGACAGCCTCCTGAGGTGTGCCGGGACCCTACGTGTTTCTTCCGTGTGGGGACTGGAATGTCGGGGAACTTCTTGAGTTGTAGCAAGAATGGGAAGGAGGCTGAGAATAGACCATTAAGTCATACTGGAGCTCAGAATAGAATAAACAAGAAAAAAAAAAAATTATAAAACCTCAATTAGTCTTTCTGACTGAAATATACAGTATAATGCTTAAACAGAGATGATACTGTGATTAGAGAATTATCAGTGAAACACATTTGAAGAGGCTTTTTAAATTAAGTAATTTAAAATTTATTTAGAAAATTTATAAAATATTAACTTACACATTTATTAAATGCTTTTTTTAGCCAAACTTATGTTCATTGAGTGATGTTATAAATTTTTTTGTATTGTAAATTATTCCAAGACATTTATTTCAAGCATGGTTATATATCTGGAGACCTTATTTTTTGGAGGAAAATTCTATACATGTTAGAGAGCCCTAGTTCTCAAATGAGAGCACCTTTACTGTTAATCAAATGTACTCATCAGCAGAAGGAGATTTCAAGTTCTCTGTACTCTTTATGGATGGATCCTGTGATGGTAGAAAATTCACTTCCTCTGGGCCAGCAGTTTGTGCGTACCTGAATTCTATAGATAATATCAGTCAAGGAAGTAGAACCACAAAGGGTATTATATTTCTTCTCACTCAAGGCACAAAGAAATTAGTGAAGAAATCTATGATAAAGACAATTCAGGATTCTGTTCAGTTCAGTCCAGTCACTCAGTCATGTCTGAGTTTTTGTGACATCTACTTCTGCTTAGATGGTGATTGCAGCCATGAAATTAAAAGACGATTATTCCTTGGAAGGAAAGTTATGAACAACCTAGATAGCATATTAAAAAGCAGAGACATTACTATGCGAACAAATATCCATCTAGTCAAGGCTATGGTTTTTCCAGTAGTCATGTATGGATGTGAGAGTTGGACTGTGAAGAAAGCTGAGCGCCAAAGAATTGATGCTTTTGAACTGTGGTTTTGGAGAAGACTCTTGAGAGTCCCTTGGATTGCAAGGGGATCCATCCAGTCCATTCTGAAGGAGATCAGCCCTGGGATTTCTTTGGAAAGACTGATGCTAAAGCTGAAACTCCAGTACTTTGGTCACCTCATGCGAAGTGTTGACTCATTGGAAAAAACTCTGATGCCGGGAGGGAGGGCAGGAGGAGAAGGGGACGACAGAGGATGAGATGGCTGGATGGCATCACCTACTCGATGGATGTGAGTTTGAGTGAACTCTGGGAGTTGGTGATGGACAGGGAGGCCTGGCGTGCTGCAATTCATGAGGTCGCAAAGAGTCAGACACGATTGAGTGACTGAACTGAACTGAACTGTAAGCCTTTAACTGTGTGAAATGCAACAAACTGTAAAATTCTTAAAGAGATGAGAATACCAGGCTACCTTCTCCCTGCCTCCTAAGAAATGTGTATGCAGGTCAAGAAGCACCAGATAGATACAACCACCCATGGAACAATAGACTGGTTCCAAATTGGGAAAGGCATATGTCAAGACTGTATATTATTACCCTGCTTATTTAACTTTCATGCAGAGTACATCATGCAAAATGCTGAGCTGGATGAAGCAAAAGCTGGAATCAAGATTGCTAGGAGAAATATCAATAACTTCAGATATGCAGATAACACCATCCTTATGGCAAAAAGCAAGAAGAACTAAAGAGCCTCTTGATGAAAGTGAAAGAGGAGAGTGAAAAGCTGGCTTCAAACTCAATAGTAAAAGAACTAAGATCATGGCATCTGGTCCAATAACTTCCTAGCAAATAGATGGGGAAACAATGGAAACAGTGAGAGACTTTATTTTCTTGGGCTCCAAAATCACTAGTGTTAGTTCCAGAAGATCTTGTAAGTCTTCACATAACTGTTCAACTTCAGCTTCTTCAGCATTACTGGTCGGGACATAGACTTGGATTACTGTGCTGTTGAATGGCTTGCCTTGGAAAAGATCAGATATCATTCTGTGATTTTTGAGATGGCATCCAAGTACTGCATTTCAGACTCTTTTGTTGACTATGAGGATTCCTCCATTTCTTATAAGGGATTCTTGCCCACAGTAGTAGATGTAATGGTCATCTGAGTTAAATTCACCCATTCCATTCCAGTTCAGTTCACTGATTCTTAAAATGTCAATGATCACTCTTGCCATCTCCTGTTTTACCACTCAAAATTACCTTGCCATGGACCTAACATGAACCTAACAAGGTTCCTACACACTATAAAGAGAATTCAGGGTGGAGTTCTAGTAAAGATAAGGACACAGGCAGCATTTTGAGTCTCATACTATTCAAGAGGGAAGTCTAGATCCTCCAGTGATTGTCAAGTGACTGAAGGGAATGTTTGATGATAAGGAAGGGGGTGTCTATGACAATACTGATTGCCATGGTGACAGATGTGGCTTTGAAAAATTTGAATAAGGTGGAAGCAATCACTGGAGTGACAAATAGATGAAGATGTTTGGTCAAAACCATTTCCACCAAGTTAATATTTTTAATAGGAGCTTTTTTCTAAATATAACACTGGGATTAACTGAGAAATATGACCTTTAAATTGAGGCAAAAGTTGTCTCCTACACATTGAAAGTTTTGTTGATGTTGAAATGGGAGAAATTATTATAGGAAACATCAATCTTATTTGTTTTTATATTCACTTGGCTCCATTGCAAAACTGTGCTGTTCATTTTACAAAAGATAAAGAAACCAAACAGACAAACAAAACACTTGATGTCTTCTACTCAAACAACATTTCTAAAACTTGCAGCATTTCTCTTGCAGATCTTGAATCAAATTTACTCACATGGTCAAGGAGAGTTTTTGAGGGCCAGGAAAGAAAATGCAAAATATGGTCTCTGCCAACAATATCCAGTCTCCTTGCTATTAGCACCAATAAGAGAAATTTGGCAGTACCAATCTATAAGGAAGCCAGAAATTTTTCATAATGGTCTGAAGATAGTCCTTACAACATTTATGGTGATGCTGATAGTGGTTATCAGTTTTGATACTTAGAATGTGGGACATGTTAGCTACTCCTGGAGGCATGGTAAACATGAAGGAAAGAGGAAATATTAAAGTTCCACAAATATCAGGTATTGGGTAAAGTGAATCTGATACTGATATGAGATATAAAGCTCAGATATATAGAATATTTGAACAAGATAGTATGTTACTGAAGGAAGTTTACCAAAACATTTTTAGCACTCCTTTCCCTAAGAAAATACAGGTACTTGCTCATGATTTCTTGATGAAATCACGAATACATCTTTTTGGTTGTAGGAATGTCAGCTCTACCTTTGAGAAAGTGAAAATGAAATTGAAGTCGCTCAGTCTTGTCCGACTCTTTGCGACCCGACCCCATGGACTGTAGCCCACCAGGCTCCTCTGTCTGTGGGATTCTCCAGGCAAGAATACTGTGAGTTGCCATTTCCTTCTCCAGGAGATCTTCCCAACACAGGTATCAAACTCGGGATTCCCACATTGCAGACAGATGCTTTACCACCTGTACCACCAGGGAAGCTACCTTTGAGAACATCACATCAAAATAGTTGGATAAGTAAATGCATCAGGAAAGAATTTCTTGACCTTAGTGTTTGTGGAGCCCCAAAAGGGTACAGGAAGGAATGATGCTAAAGATGAAACTCCAGTAATTTGGCCACCTCATGCAAAGAGCTGATTCATTGGAAAAGTCTCTGATGCTTGGAGGGATTGGGAGCAGGAGGAGAAGGGGGTGATGGAGGATGAGATGGCTGGATGGCATCACTGACTCGATGGACGTGAGTCTGAGTGAACTCTGGGAGTTGGTGATGGACAGGGAGGCCTCGCGTGCTGCGATTCATGGGGTCGCAAAGAGTCGGACATGACTGAGTGACTAAACTGAACTGAAAAGGGTGCAGATTCCCTGAATAATTTTTTAAACCATGAAGGACATGCTTGAACCAGGACCCAGGGAGAATGATCTTAAAGAGATGATTAAGAAAACTTCACAAATTCCTCTTAGGGAAAAGCCCAAGGATCTTTTTTGTGGAAGCTAAACAAAAAGTGCCCCTGTCATTTGAAAAGGTGGCATATCAACACTTCTACAAGGGGAGCAGCCATAGACATTAGAAGAGTAGTAGATTCTGAGGCAGATTTGTGCCAGAGGTTATCAACATAATCATGTTGCCAGCAATTCCAGCTTCAGTAGCAGCGGTGCCAGCAGGAGCAGAGGTGGTGGAGGCAACCACAAGCAGCTGCAGAGAATTTGGTAGGCATAGTGACGGAGGTTTTGAACGTTGATGGATATGGAGGAAATTATAACTGTTGGGGGATTGACTGGGGGCACAGCTGAGCCTACTTTGTAGTAGTGCTGTGCTGTGCTTAGTCGCTCAGTTGTGTCTGACTCTTTGTGACCTCATGGACTGTAGCCCTCCAGGCCCCTCTGTCCATGGGGATTCTCTAGGTGAGAATACTGGAGAGAGTTGCCATGCCCTCCTCCAGGGGAGCTTTCCAACCCAGGGGTTGAACCCAGGTCTCCTGCATTACAGGTGGATTTTTTACCATCTGAGTCACCAGAAAAGTCCATGGATACTGGAGTGGGTAGCCTATCCCTTCTGCAGTGCATCTTCCCAACCCAGGAATCAAATCAGGGTCTCCTGCATTGCGGTGGATTCTTTATCAGCTAAGCTACCGGGGAAGTCCATATATGGAAACATCATGCAATTTAGCCAGAGTATACATTGTTTAGGCACAAAAACTTATATCAAATTGCCAACTGTGATACTCCATTGATTCTCTTTTTAAGGGAACACAAGTTCACAAGAAGAGATGAAAGGAGCAATCAGAAGCCTTGTTCAGAAGGTAATTTGAAGACTTCTACTGCTATAGTGTGTATTAACTATCCTTCCCCCTAACCCCATCCTAAATTGCTTTCATAATTTGTTGACTGCAAATCATGTTTGTTTGTCATGAATGTTATTTTGATGTCCTATTAGCTCAGTAATGCTCAAGATAACTTTTTTTGATAAAATACATTTATTAAACTTGAGCTAAAATTTTTGTAAATCTATAAATTTCAAACTGAACCATACAAACAACTTAAACTTATGTATACACACAAAACTCTATTCACTATTTAAATAATGACCCCATGGACTGTAGCCTACCAGGCTTCTCTGTCCATGGGATTCTCCAGGCAAGAATACTGGAGTGGGTTCCCATTTCCTTCTCCAGGGGATCTTCTCAACCCAGGGATCGAACCTGGGTCTCCTGCATTGGAGGCAGACGCTTTAACCAAAATAAAGCCTGACACTGTTTCCACTGTTTCCCCATCTATTTCCCATGAAGTGATAGGACCAGATGCCATGATCTTCATTTTCTGAATGCTGAGCTTTAAGCCAACTTTTTCACTCTCCACTTTCACTTTCATCAAGAGGCTTTTTAGTTTCTCTTCACTTTCTGCCATAAGGGTGGTGTCATCTGCGTCTGAGGTTACTGATATCTCTCCCAGCAATCTTGATTCCAGCTTGTGCTTCTTCTGGCCCAGCGTTTCTCATGATGTACTCTGCATATTATTTAAATAAGCAGGGTGACAATAGAGTAGACTGTATTTATTATAGTAAACTTTTCTTTTAAGGATATTTGATTTCCCAAATATATCATTATAGAGAACAGCAGATATGAATATATATTAGTATAATTTAGTAAGATAAAATATATTCTTAAAAAGCCTGATCTCTGGATATTCAATTTCAAGTGACTGGTGTTTACAGAAACAAGCTCAAGAGGAAGAAAAAAAAAAAAAAAAACTATTATAGAAGAATGAAAAGAAAAAAGGATTTATTGTGAGATTTAAGGTAAGGAGGTAAAAACTTAATCATGAGCTAAAATTTCACCAATGTCTTTATTCTGGTCACATACACACTGCTAACCACATTTAGAGCTTATATTTCAAAAAGTCTCTCTTAAATGGCACTTCAAAAATATGTCAGCTTCAACTGCCATTTTAAGTATTAAAAAAAATAATAAATTCCACTAAGCAGAAGTTAAAAGAAAGAAAAAAAATAAGAAAGCCTCACAAAACATGATAAATGTATTGTATTGACTTATGCTGCTTTTGTATCATGAATAGATTAGAAATACTTCTTCTTTTACTCAATTTTTATTTTCGCTTTTTAGTCAAACATGTTTGGTATGTACACTGAATTATTTTTCTGCTGAAAGTTGCCCTTTTCTATGTTTATATTAGAAAACAAAAATATAATTTTCATTATATATAGTTAAAACTGGGGACTGTGAAATCTAAAATCAAAAAATATTTTTATACTTATTTACTTTCTAATTAGAATGGAAATGTATCTAAAGAACTTTAACTTGATTTGAGTAATTGGAAGAGAAAGAGATATTGCAGAAGGGCCCAGAAAATGCCCTAAGTCAATTCTACTGCTGGACTGAGAGCATGGGGCCACTGGGCAGCAGCATTTCTCACAGGTTCACATTGAAATGATCCAGTGCCTTACAAGCTATATACACGTTAGTAAGTTCTGCACTCTTTTCCCAAGAGAATAAGGAAAAAAGAAAATAAAAAAGCTGTAAGCTACTTATGTCACAGTTGTCACTGTCATTGCAGACGCTTTATTGTCTGAGCCACCAGGGAACCCCAATCTCAATATAGTAAAAACAAATGTTTTTTCTTTGTTGTTGTTTTTGTTTTTACTGTAATATCGCAATAATAAGAGTAAGAGATACAGTTTTGCTATGAGTTCCCAAAGAAACAACAAAAAAGGAATTATATAAAGTTAAATAATCAACTGATATTTAGTATCAACTTGATAAAACGTTCTTGCTTTAATTTAGGACATAATTGTTTCCCTAACAATTGCACTGCAATGTTAGGTAAATCCAACAAAGTAGTAATAGACATGAAAACAATTCTTCCCAATTGTATGTGTTTATTTTGATATATATTCTACTAAGGTCATGAGCTTTTTCTATGAGTTTGAGTGATCAATAGACTTGGCTTGAATTGTGGGTGAGCTAATTATATATCTTCAAACTTGAGAATAATACATTTTTCACTTACCAAGATACAATTTAAAAATTAATAGAAACACACAAGGAATAGAATGGACAACTTGTAAAAGGACAATATAGATCAATGGTTCAGAATGAAGACAAACTGGGTGTGAATCTCATTTCTTTTTTCTTACATACAAACATAGACAAGTTACATATTATCTTGCATTTCAGTTTCCTCATTTATAAAAGGAAGATAGTAATATCTACCTCATTACATTTTTGTGGATTTTAAATAAGCTGATGCATATGAAAAGATGATAATAGAGTCAGGTATATTATGAATGTTTGATATTAAGCTATCCCAGACTTCCCTTATTGTGGCAAATATAAATTTCCCTCTTATGTTGAGGTAATATATGATCTAGGCATTATTAATATCAAGTGATAAGTTGATATACAGTCAGTTTAGTTCAGTTCAGTCGCTTAGTCATGTCCAACTCTTTATGACCCCATGAATCGCAGCACACCAGGCCTCCTTGTCCATCACCATCTCCTGGAATTCACTCAAGCTCACGTCCATTGAGTCGCTGATGCCATCCAGCCATCTCATCCTCTGTCATCCCCTTTTCTTCCTGCCCCCAATTCCTCCCAGCATCAGAGTGTTTTCCAATGAGTCAACTCTTCACATGAGGTGGCCAAAGTACTGGAGTTTCAGCTTTAGCATCATCTCTTCCAAAGAACACCCAGGGCTGATCTCCTTCAGAATGGACTGGTTGGATCCCCTTGCAGTCCAAGGGACTCTCAAGAGTCTTCTCCAACACCACAGTTCAAAAGCATCAATTCTTTGGTGCTCAGCTTTCTTCACAGTCCAACTGTCACATCCATATATGACCACTGGAAAAACCATAGCCTTGACTAGATGGACCTTTGTTGGCAAAGTAATGTCTCTGCTTTTCAATATGCTATCTAGGTTGGTCATAACTTTCCTTCCAAAGAGCAAGCGTCTTTTAATTTCATGGCTGCAGTCACCATCTGCAGTGATTTTGGAGCCCCCAAAAATAAAGCCTGACACTGTTTCCACTGTTTCCCCATCTATTTCCCATAAAGTGATGAGACCGGATGCCATGATCTTCGTTTTCTGAATGTTGAGCATTAAGCCAACTTTTTCACTCTTCTCTTTTACTTTCATCAAGAGGCTTTTTAGTTCCTCTCCACTTTCTGCCATAAGGGTGGTGTCATCTGCATATCTGAGGTTATTGATTTCTCCCGGCAATCTGGATTCCAGCTTGTCCTTCTTCCAGCCCAACATTTCTCATGATGTACTCTGCATATAAGTTAAATAAGCAGGGTGACAATATACAGCCTTGAGGTACTCCTTTTCCTATTTGGAACCAATCTGTTGTCCCATGTTCAACTAATTCTTGCTTCCTGACTGCATATAGATTTCTCAAGAGGCAGGTCAGTTGGTATGTATTCCCATCTCTTTTAGAATTTTCCACAGTTTATTGTGATCCACACAGTCAAAGGCTTTGACATAGTCAAAAAGCAGAAATAGATGTTTTCTGGAACTCTCTTGCTTTTTCAATGATCCAGCGGATGTTGGCAATTTGATCTCTGGTTCCTCTGCCTTTTCTAAAACCAGCTTGAACATCCAGAAGTGCACTGTTTGCATATTGCTAAAGCCTGAATTGGAGAATTTTGAGCATTACTTTACTAGTGTGTGAGATGAGTGCAATTGTGCGGTAGTTTGAGCATTCTTTGGCATTGCCTTTCTTTGGGTTTGGAATGAAAACTGACCTTTTCCAGTCCTGTGGCCACTGCTGAGGTTTCCAAATTTGCTTGCAAATGGAGTGCAGCACTTCACATCATCATCTTTCAGGATTTGAATTAGCTCAACTGGAATTCTATCATCTCCACTAGTTTTGTTCGTAGTGATGCTTTCTAAGGCCCACTTGACGTCACATTCCAGTATATCTCTTTTTTACATTGTGCTTCACTCTGTTGAGGTTCACAGATAATGCATTTTATACAAATTGAAGGTTTGTAGCAACCCTACATATAGCCGGTCTATAGGTTCCATTTTTCTAGCAATATTTCCTCATATACCTCTTGGTCACCTTTGGTAACAGTCAATAGTTCAAACTTTTTTATTATTATTATATTTGTTTTGGTGATCAGTAATCTTTTTATAACTGTAATTCTAATTATTTTGAAATGTCACGAATCACACCTGTAAGACAGTGAAATTAATAAATGTGTGTGACAATCTGTTCCTGCTGCTGCTGCTGCTACTGCTGCTTTTAAGTCACTTCAGTCGTGTCCAACTCTGTGCAACCCCATAGATGGCAGCTCACCAGGCTCCCCCATCCCTGGGATTCTTCAGGCAAGAACACTGGAGTGGGTTGCCATTTCCTTCTCCAATGCATGAAAGTGAAAAGGGAAAGCGAAGTCGCTCATTTGTGTCCAACTCTTAGCGACCCCATGGACTACAGCCCACCAGGCTCCTCTGTCCGTGGGACTTTCCAGGCAAGAGTACTGGAGTGAGGTGCCATTGCCTTCTCCAGACAATCTGCTCCACTGACTAGTAATTCCCCATCTTTCTTTCTCTCCTAGGCCTCCCTCTTCCTGAGATGCAGCAATATTGAAATTGACCTATTAATAACCCTCCAGTGGCCTTTAAGTGAAAGGAAGAGTCATACATCTCTCACTTTGAATTGAAAAACCATAAAAGATTCAGCTTAGTGATAAGGGCATGTTGAAGGCTGAGATAGGCCAAAATCTAGGCCTTTTGCATCTAACAGCTAGCCAAGTTGTGACTGCAAAGGAAAATTTCTCAAAGGAAAAATAAAAGTACTACTCCAGTGAGCACTTGAATGATAAGAAAGCAAAACAGCCTTCTTGGTAATATGGAGAAAGTTTTAGTGATGTGGATAGATTAAACCAAATGCAATATTCCCCTTAACTCAAAGACAGTCCAAAGCAAGATCCTAACTCTCTTCAATTGTATGAAGGCAGAAATAGCTGAGGAAATTGCAGATGGAAAGTTTGAAGCTAGCAAGAGTTTGGTTCATGAGATTGAAAGAAAGTTATCTCCAAACATAATAGTACAAGGTGAAGCAATAAGCACTGATATAGAAGCCTCACCAAGCTATTCAATCAAGCCAAGATTATTAAGATGAATACACTAAGCAATGTATTTTCAGTGTAGATAAAACTACTTTATATTAGAAAAAGTCTCCATCTAGGACTTTCATAGCTAGAGAGGATAAAGCAATACCTAGCTTCAGAGTTTCAAAAGACAGCCTGACTGCTAATGAAGTTGTTGACTTTAATTTGAAAACACTTTTTATTTGTGCTTAGTTGCTCAATTGTGTTCAACTCTGTGGATCCATGGACTATAGCCTTCCAGGCTCCTCTGTCCATGGGATTCTTCAGGCAAGAATACTGGAGTGAGTTGTGATGTCCTACTCCAGAGGATCTTCCCAAACTAAGGATCGAACTCAGGTCTTCTCTTGCATTGAAGGTAGAATCTTTACCAATAGCATCACTACTCATTTACTATCATTCCAAAAATCTTAGGGTCCTTGAGAATTATACTAAATCTACCTTTCCTGTGATCTATAAGCAGAATAAAAAAGCCTGGATAATAGTACATCTATTGACAACACGGTTTATCACATATTTTAAGCTCTCCATTGAAACCTACTGTTCAAGAAAAAAAAAAATCTCTAAAATACTACTGTATATTGACAGGATACCTGGTCATCAAAGAGCTCTGATAGAGATGTACAAGGAGATTTTATTTTCATTCTTGCTAATTCGGCATCTGTTCTACAGCCCACGGATTAAGGAGTAATTAGCCTTTCAAGTTTTATCATTTAAGAAATGAATTTCATAAGCCTATAAAGTGGCATACGTAGTGATTCTTCAGATGGATCCAGGCAAAGTAAGTTGAAAACCTTATGGAGACAATTCAGCATTCTCAGTGTCATTAATAACATTCGAGAGAAAATATCGCAGTGTCAACATTAACAAGGATTTGGAAGAAGCTGATTCCAACCCTTACGGATTATTTTGAACTGCTCAGAATTTTGGTGGAGGAAATAACTGTAGACAAGGAAGACAAAGCAAACATACACACACAAAAGAATTACAAGTGGAACCTGAACATATGACCAAATTTCTAAATACAAACTCATGACAAAATTTTAATGTATGAGGAGTTGCCTCTTATAAATGAGCAATAAAAATGTTGTGTTTTTTTTTTTTTTTTGACAGAATCTAATCCTGGTGAAGACAGTGTGAAGATATTTGAAATCACAACAAAGGATTTAGACTATTACTCTTAGTAATGGTAAGTAGCAGGTTTTGAGAGCACTGACTGTAATTTTCAAGGAAACCCATCTACCATGGATTATATGCTATCAAACAACACTGTGTGCTACAAAGAAATAATTCACAAAAGAACAAAGTCAATTAATGAGGCAGAATTTATTGTTTTCTAATTTGAAGAAATTGTCACAACCACCCAGTGTTTAACAACCAACACTCTGATCAATCAGCAAACAACAAAATCGAGAAAATTAACTGTATCTAAAAATATAGGTATATAATTTCAATGTAGATATCATTTATATCATATGTGTATATATATATATTATATATGGTAATCTATGCATGCATGCATGCATGCTAAGTCACTTCCATTGTGTCTTATTTTTTGTGACCCTTGGACTGTAGCTACCCAGGCTCCTCTGTCCATGAGATTTCCCAGACAAGAATACTGAGTGGATTGCTCTTTCCTTCTATGGGGAATCTTCCATACCCAGGGATCGAACCTGGGTCTCCTGCATTGCAGGCATATTCTTTACCATCTGAGCCACCAGGTAAACCCAATGGTGAAGAGTCTGTCTGCAATGCTAGAGACCCAGATTTGCTCCCTGGGTTGGGAAGATCCCCTGGAGAAAGGCATGGCAACCCACTCCAGTACTCTTGCCTAGATAATCCCATGGACAGAGGAGCCTGGAAGATGACACTCAATGAGGTTGCAGAGTCAGACATGACTGAGCGGGTCACCAGAGAAGCCCTCAATTTAGTTTAGTCCAGAGTAAAAGCCAGAATACTTATTGATCATTATAAGAAAGCAAGATATTTAATAGTGCCTTTCCTATTGAATCAGAATTGGAGCCAAAGAAATGCCCAAACTAACCCACATTCATAGACAGCCAGTCAAAATCAGATTTCATTAGGACTAAAGTGAGCAAGACATATGACCAAATTTTCCAGGCTCGGTAAAAATACCAGGGAGGAAAAAAGCCTGAGCCAGTGTCAAGATTGCCGGGAGAAATATCAATAACCTCAGATATGCAGATGACACCACCCTTATGGCAGAAAGTGAAGAGGAGCTAAAAGGCCTCTTGATGAAAGTGAAAGAGGAGAGTGAAAAAGTTGGCTTAAAGCTCAACATTCAGAAAACGAAGATCATGGCATCTGGTCCCATCACTTCATGGGAAATAGATGGGGAAACAGTGGAAACAGTGCCAGACTTTATTTTTTTGGGCTCCAAAATCACTGCTGATGGTGACTGCAGCCATGAAATTAGAAGACGCTTACTCCTTGGAAGAAAACAAGTGAGGGAGACACAAGTTCACAGGCAGTGTAGTGTAGTCAAATTGCTCAGGGTCTGGTGTCCAAGCTTTGAGGAGGAACATGGTTTGCTCTCCCATTAGCATCATATGTATATGTGTGAGTGTGTATGTTCTCCAAAAGGAGAGATTGAAAGTTTATTCATCACCTGAATTTTAGGCAAATGGAAACAAACCTTTATAAAAGGTTTAAAGAAAACCTTTATTTGAAGACTTGATTCTGGAAAATATAAGGAATTTGTATTATACTGTTTTAAAAAATGACAAAGAAAAAATTGATGAAGTAGTGACTCCTGTAGGGTTAAAAATTGGAGCCCAAGAAGCATGACATTCTGATTTATAAGTTCAAATCAATGTCATTTGCAGTCAATGGCTCCCATATCCCATTCCTGGTCCCCTGGATATCATAGCTGAGAGAATTAAAAATATGGTGTCCTTGACTCAGAACATCACAAATGCTTGACTCTGTTTCACTGAAACCCAGGCAACTAAAGTGTTTGTGTGTGTGTGTGTGTTTTAATGAAATATGTAAGTGAAGATACTGCTTCAGTTACTACCTTTGTTCCCATAACATTTGCAGCTGATGCTTAGGTTTTGACTTAGAATAAGCCAAAACATTTCATTCAAAATGAAATTGCTCAGATGTGTGATCATACAAGTAGAAAAAAAATAAAGAAGCTTATAGTAGCAAACGGCTAGGCCTCCCTGGAGCCACCCAGGATGGGCGAATCCAAAGGTAGACGAGCCAAGAACTGATGAGCAAGAGATTGAGAATATGACCCCTAAACCTATGCTCTAGGAAAGAAACAATGGTCTTTGATTGCATTTGTTCAATTATTCACTAGTGCAGTTCAAAGGGGAAAATTTTTTTTTGTCTTGGGGCCCAAATACATTTCTGTTGAGTTTTTGTAGCGGGTGCCTATAGTCTGGGCTTTCCTGGGGACTCCATGGTAGAGAATCCGCCAATGCAGGAGACTCGAGTTTAGTCCCTGGGTTAGGAAGATCCCTTGAAGAAAGTAATAGCAGCCCACTCCAGTATTCTTGTCTGGAAAACCCCATGGACAGAAGGAGCCTGACAGGCTATGGTCCATTGGGTCACAAAAGAGTCAGATGTGGCTTAGCAACTAAAACAACCATGACAGACTTTAGGTTTCTCAGCTTCATGGGATGAACCTCCCCAGCCCACTACATGGCATGCTGTAATCTATAAAACCTGTATCTTCTTCTCAGAAGGGAGCTGGGAGATCTAGTGAAGGACTTCTGGAAATGTACAAATAATAAGACACCATTAAGACTTTCTGCTGAAAGCCACAACATTGTGCAGTTTGTCATCCTATCCACGATTATATCACTCAACTTTAAAACATGCATATTATGAAGGTTACTCTTGGATCAAAACACCCAAGTGAAATGCTTCAGTTTGTCAAAAGAATGAAACAGTTAAGCCACCTGATCCCTCTATCCAGACCTTAATTTAAGAAATGAAAGAGCACATCTTTACGTGGAAAAAAAAAAAAAGATTGTGGAGCATGCAGAAAAGCAAAGAACTCTTGGAAAATATAAGTGGCTGATACTATAAACAGATTATTTTCTTCATAGTAAATAAAGGAAAAAAAAATAACTGGGCTTGCCAGGTGGTGCTAGTGTCAAAGAACCTACCTGACAATGCTCAAAATATAAGAGACATGTGTTCGATCCCTGGCTTGGGAAGATGCCCTAGAGGAGGGCATGGCAACCCACTCCAATATTCTTTCCTGGAGAATCCAATGGGCAGAAGAGCCTGGTGGACTACAATCCATAGGGTCGCAAAGAGTTGGACCCAAATGAAGCAAACTAGCATATATGCACCATAAGTAGATTATTTTCTTCATAATAAATTAAAATAAACAAACAAACAAAGCTCTAATGCAGGGATTAATATTGGGGAAATTTCTGCGTGCTGCAATATCTCTGTGCATTCTCTGTGAATAAAGTTGATCCATATAAGTATCTTTTAAAAAGAAAACTTAAAAATGCCAACATTCTCTTGCTCATCTCTGAGCAACAGAATAGAAAATTGAAGAGATATAGAGCAGGGATAAAAACAATAGGAAAGCCAACAGTCCACTGTGTGTTTCTAGGGCAGAAGAAGTGAATATTTCAACAGGGCAAGTGTATACCCCAGAAGTAAGTAGAACTTGAGCTGTTGTTATTTCTCCCAGAGGACTGTGTGCAAATCATGAGCACAAACAACATCAACTGTGGATGCCTGAGGGCAGAAGTTCAGCGCACTCCTATAAAAGGACTCGGTCAAATTAGGTCTACATAGATAGAATTTCTCCAGGTCCTCCAAAGAACTTAAATGTTAATCTTGGATTGCACAACAAAAAGTACATGCATGGACAATTAATGTCAACCAGAGTGTCAAAAATAGCAAAGTAAAATAAAGCAAGTGTCAGTTGGGTAAAAAGATGCTTTTTTCCATGTTCTGGATACAGGATGCTTGGAGCTGGTGCACAGGGATGAGCCAGAGAGATGATGTGGGGTGGGAGGTGGGAGGGGGATTCGGGATTGGGAGCTAATATACACCCATGGTGGATTCATGTCAATGTATGGCAAAACCAATACGGTATTGTAAAGTAAAATAAAGTAAAAATAAAATTTAAAAAAAATTAAAAATAAAAAATAAAAAAAAAAAGATGCTTTTTTTCCCCAGCTCTCTTCAATCTCCTCAATAAGTTTGAAAAATCTAGCCTTAAAAAGGAAAAGTACAAAAAGTGATTTAAAGTTAAACAAAAACTTCCTTTTTTATTTGCACCATTTAAAGTCAGAAAAAAATAAGAATTGGGCTGTGTCTTTGGAGGAGGGGAAAATTAATTAGAAAAATATTATTTCTTTAAAACTTCTAAGTGATCAAATAATTTTGATATCTGTTCAAGATACAGTTTACAGATAAATGTGGAGACTTGACAAGGCCTAATTATATTCAGTAGATTAAAAAACATGTCATTTATATCCACTTTGATATACTAGCTACCATATTTAGAACATTCTTCAATAGTTACATTCATTTTTAATAGAGCTGTATTACTTTTGTTGTTCAGTTGCTATATCATGACCACCTCTGCAACCCCATGGACTGCACCATACCAGCCTCCTATGTCTTCCACTGTATCCAGGAGTTTGCTCAGATTAATATCCATTGAGTCAGTGATGGTTTCTAACCATCTCATCCTCTTTTGCCCTTTCTAATTTTGCTTTCATCCCTATGAACAAAGCTAGTGGAGGTGAGGGAATTCCATTGAGCTGTTTCAAATCCTGAAAGATGATGTTGTGAAACTGCACACTCAATATGCCAACAAATTTGGAAAACTCAGCAGTGGCCACAGGACTGGAAAAGGTAAGCTTTCATTCCAAACCCAAAGAAAGGCAATGCCAAAGAAAGCTCAAACTCCTGCACAATTGCACTCATCTCACACACTAGTAAAGTAATGCTGAAAATTCTCCAAGCCAGGCTTCAGCAATACGTGAACCATGAACTTTCTGATGTTCAAGCTGGTTTTAGAATAGGCAGAGGAATAGGCAGAGTTGTCAAATTGCCAACATCCACTGGATCATCGAAGAAGCAAGAGAGTTCCACAAAAACATCTATTTCTGCTTTATTGACTATGCCAAAGCCTTTGACTGTGTGGATCACAATAAACTGTGGAATATTCTGAAAGAGATGGGAATACCAGACCAGCTGACCTGCCTCTTGAGAAATCTGTATACAGGTCCAGAAGCAGCAGTTATAACTGGACATGGACAACAGACTGGTTCCAAATAGGAAAAAGAGTACGTCAAGGCTGTATATTGTCACCCTGCTTATTTAACTTATATGCAGAGTATATCATGAGAAACGCTGGACTGGAAGAAGCGCAAGCTGGAATCAAGATTGCCGGGAGAAATATCAATAACCTCAGACATGCAGATGACACCACCCTTATGGCAGAAAGTGAAGAGGAACTAAAAAGCCTCTTGATGAAAGTGAAAGTGGAGAGTGAAAAAGTTGGCCTAAAGCTCAGCATTCAGAAAACGAAGATCATGGCATCTGGTCCCATCACTTCAGGGCAAATAGATGGGGAAACAGTGGAGATAGTGTCAGACTATTTTTCTGGGCTCCAAAATCACTGCAAGTGGTGATTGCAGCCATGAAATTAAAAGATGCTTACTCCTTGGAACAAAAGTTATGTCCAACCTAGATAGTATATTCAAAAGCAGAGACATTACTTTGCCGACTAAGGTCCGTCTAGTCAAAGCTATGGTTTTTCCTGTGGTCATGTATGGATGTGAGAGTTGGACTGTGAAGAAGGCTGAGTGCCGAAGAATTGATGCTTTTGAACTGTGGTGTTGGAGAAGACTCTGGAGAGTCCCTTGGACTGCAAGGAGATCCAACCAGTCCATTCTGAAGGAGATCAACCCTGGGATTTCTTTGGAAGGAATGATGCTGAAGCTGAAACTCCAGTACTTTGGCCACCTCATGCAAAGAGTTGACTCATTGGAAAAGACTTTGATGCTGGGAGGAATTGGGGACAGGGGAAAATGGGGACGACCGAGGATGAGATGGCTGGATGGCATCATAGACTCGATGGACGTGAGTCTGAGTGACCTCTGGGAGTTGGTGATGGACACGGAGGCCTGACATGCTGCTATTCATGGGGTCACAAAGAGTCAGACACGACTGAGCGACTGAACTGAACTGAACTGAACTCACTCCAATATTCTTGTCTGGAGAATTCCATGGACAGTGGAACATGACAAGCTAGTCCATTGGGTCACAAAGAGTAGGACATGACTGAGTGACTAGCACTCATTCATTCATTCATTCATTCATATATTTAAGATATAAGCATTTTTGTTCTTGATAATGAAATACGTTTTTCAGAAGTTTCAGCTATGTACAACTATTTATGATTCAGTAAAGTAGTTAGCTCCTTTCTGTCTGGCATGATGATTCTCAGAAGTTCTATAGTTCTCAGAAGTTCTACAGATGTCAACCATAGGTGGTTGAAGGAGAAATTCATATCTTACATTCTCAGAGAAATTTACTGTGAAATTCTGACTTGATTCCTACTTGGTGATTTCCACTGGACCAATTTTCACTTGAAATTCTAGTCTTGAGCTCTGAGCAGTTTGGTCCTTGTTGATTCTCCTGGGTTCCCTGGAACCCCTTTAGTCTTGTTGAGTCAATAGTTCTTCTTAAGCAGAGAAAATAAAGCCCCAGGCCAAAATAAGATAGAAAAAGCAAAGGGGAAAAGCGGACAAACAAACAAACAAAACAACTTGGCACATCTTTCTCTCTTGTGATTTTATTACTTCATGCACTAAAAGGCACATAATCAGTTCTCATGAAATGAGAAAACTCTGAGGCCAATTTTTATTTTTCTTTCTCTCTTTTTATCTTATTTCCATTATAGTTTTTCTATTTTAGTAATATCAAAGGGATTATTTACAATAAGTATTAATAAAATATATGTCCTAAGTAATTATAATCTAGGCAATATATTTCATTTAAAATGTGATATATCTTAGAATTATTATATATTTTCTCATGTACAATTATGATACAATAGGCTCTTGAAAGAAGATTATGATGGTCTCATGGTTTAACCTAATGGCAATATAGTTTGCCGAAAGACAATGGCTTTCCATCACTAGTAGAATGGATACTTGGTAATAGATCAAGTATGAGATATGAAAGAAAAATAAAAGTTAATTCCCTCTTAAGTAGTTGGTTTCTTAAGGATGAAGAGATTAAGTTGTTTGTGCTAGGACTGAATTGAGTGAGTGAGTGAGTGAAGTCGCTCAGTCGTGTCCGACTCTTTGCGACCCCATGTACTGTAGCCCACCAGGCTCCTCCCTCCATGGGATTCTCCATGCAAGAGTACTGGAGTGGGTTGCCATTTCCTTCTCCAGGGGATCTACATAAATACATGTTAAAAATAGGCAATCAACTCAGAAAAGCATTAAGAGAGAAACACACTTACCAAATTATGGTATAGAATAGTGGCATTCAAAATCAAATTCAAAAGAAATGTAAGAGTTTGCCCAAGGAGAGAGAAGAAGCAGAAATTAGTAGATGCTAAGGACTTGGGTTGAATAACTGAATAATTAGTGATCTGGTAGGTTCTGACTGCTAATATATATAGTCTTTTTAATATTATTCAAGTCTGGAGAGTTTTCAGGTCAGATTGTCTTTTAAAAAAATCAGAACTCTGAATTCTTCCTATTTTAGGGATTTTATTTCTTACTATCGCTATATTTAAGAAGAATGATTAGGTTTATTTTACATTATAGCAATCAACATTTATTTCATCTTTAGTTAGTTTTCAGTTTATAGCTACCAGGAAAGAGTTTGCATAATTTGATATCTTTTTACTTCTACAGCATGTGATTGTGAAGAAAAGATACTACTTTATATATATTTGTGAAATGTTAGATTTTTAGATATTTAAGTGAAAGTGAAAGTCACTCAGGCATGTCCCACTCTTTGGGACCACACGGACTATATAGTTCATGGAATACTCCAGGCCAGAATACTGGAGTGGGTAGCTTTTCCCTTCTCCAGGGAATCTTCCCAACCCAGGGATCAAACCTAGGTCTCCCAAATTGCAGGAGGATTCTTTACCATCTAAGCCAGAAGGGAAGCCCAAGAATAATGGAGTTGGTAGCTTATACCTTCTCCAGCTGATCTCTCCGACCCAGGAATCGAACCGGGGTCTCCTGCATTGAAGGTAGATTCTTTACCAACCGAGTTATGAGGGAAGCCTTTAGATATTTAAGGTGTATTTAATTTAGCATAAAACAATTAATATGAAGTACTGTTAATCATACAAGTTCTTAAACTTTGATGTAAGCAGCAATAATGTAACCAGATACAATTTTATCTGGATGTTGAAGATATTAGTTTTTTTTTTTTTTTAATGATATGTTTAGAAATAAATTTCCAGTAAAATTTCACATTATCTTTACAGTGTTGCTGAGAGGTATAGGGAGATTAACATTAGTGAGTAAGAAAGAAAGTATATACTTAACAATTGAAGGATGGTAATAGTATGAGTGGATCACAATATACTGTGGAAAATTCTGAAAGAGATGGGAATACCAGACCACCTAACCTGCCTCTTGAGAAATCTGTATGCAGGTCAGGAAGCAACAGTTAGAACTGGACATGGAACAACAGACTGGTTCCAAACAGGAAAAGGAGT
>SJYT01050259.1:39202-62674 GCA_006410635.1 Cephalophus harveyi | reverse complement strand
ATGTATAAGATCGCATAATTAATAGAAGACTTGGGAAAAATTTCTCTAAACATTTTTTGTCAAACATATCAATTCACAAAAGATAGTCACACTAATTCAAAATATAAGTTTAGCTATTTCAATATGGGTGCATATGTCTTTGTGTGTGTTTTTAAATCCAAGTTAACAAATGTACTATTAAAGTAATAAAGACATATTCAACAAAAATTACAGCTTTGCTTAATAACTAAATCATACATTTTATTTTTCTGAAATATTTTGACATATGTCATACAAATTTAGCTTGAGGCTTCCTTTGTGGCTCAGCTGGTAATGAATCCACCTGAAGTGCAGAAGACTTGGGTTCAATCCCTGGGTTGGAAAGGTCCATTGGAGAAGGGGACCACTACCTACCCCAGTATTCATTCTGGCCTGGAGAATTCCATGGACCATATAGTACATGGGAGTTGCAAAGAGTAGGACAGGACTGAGCAACTTTCACTTTGGCAGGCTACCTTTCATGGGGTTTCAAAGAGTGAGATATGACTGAGTGACTAACACACACACACATAAGTCATATTATTTGTATGTTGATACAAAATTTTAAGAAATTTTAAGAAAATATGGTATTGGTTAATGAAATTATGAAGGAATAAATCAACAAAACATGTTCTTACTATAAAGTCACTTTTTTCTCATTTTTCACATAACTTCATTTTTTTTTTCACCATAATATAGTATATTCTTATAAATATTTCACACAAAGTGGGAATATAATGAATGTGAAATTTGGTCAGCTCAGGCTAATCCTAAAGAAAATTCAATTGATTAATATCTTGTTACATGTCTTTATTTTTATATATATTTACATATATTTGTCTGTTATTTCTACACAAACTGGATAACTATACAAACATTATTTTATATCTTTCCTTTTTACTTAAAGAGTTTCTGATTATTATAGCTGACACTAATAGTTATGTGTATAATGATTACTAAATATACTAAAGCAAATATTTCAGGAAAAAATATCTTTTACTGCAAAAATGCCTGCTATTTAATTTTAAGTATGTTTTATTCTGTTATGGCTCATGTGAAAAGTGAAAGTGTTAGTTTATCAGTCCTATCTGACTCTTTGTGACCCCCTGATCTGTAGCCTGCCAGACTCCTTTGTTCATGGGATTTTCCAGGCAAGAATACTGGAGTGAGTTATTTCTTCGTCCAGGGATCTTCCTGATCGAGGAATCAAATCCGGGTCTCCTGTATTGCAGGCAGATTCTTTACCATCTGAGCCACCAAGGAAGCCCTTTTACAAATCCTATTGGGGCTTAATAGAATAAATCATAGCTAAAGAGGGGAACATATGTTTGCCAAACTTAAGCTTGAGATACTTCTTTCTATGATCACAATTTACTATCTATAAGAACTGTAAAGCCATTCATTGTTGATGGGAATGCAAAACGGTACATCCACTTTGGAAGAAAGCTTGGTGATTTCTTACTAAATTAGATACTCCTATTATATAGTTAGATAATTTTGGAGAAGAAAATGGCAACCCATTTCAGTCATCTTGCCTGGAGAATCCCGTGGACGGAGGAGCTTGGTTGGCTACAGTCCACTGGTCGCAAAGAGTCGGACACGACTGAGCGACTTCACTTTCACTATTATATAATTCAGCAATTAAGCTTCTTGGTATTTACCCAAAGGGCATGAAAATTTATGTTCACACAAAAACCTGCACATGTTTTTTATTGCTGCTTTATTTATAGTTGCCTAAACTTGGAAGAAACCAAGATTTGCTGTAGCTGAATGTCCAGTAAGTGAAAGGATGGACAGTGGTACACACAGGGAATAGATAGAGTACTATTAATAAAAATAAATGAAATATCAAGCAATGCAAGGGATGGAAGAATCTGAAATCCATATTTCAAGTGAAATAAAGCAATCTGAAAAGTCTCCCTATATATGATTACAATGATATTCCAACTAAATCCTGTAAAAGCAAAATTATGGAGACAGAATAAAGATAAATGGTTCACAGGGTTGGGGTGAGGGTGGAAAGAAGCAATAAGCAGAGAGATCAAAAAAATATTTTGTGTGATTCTATAATGGTGGATTCAGGTCACTCTGTTTAGACCCACAGAATGTAAAATATCCAAGAATGAACCCTAATGTAAGCTGTGGACTTTGGATGATAATCATGAGTCTGTGTGGGTTCCCCAATTTTATCAAATGTACCACTCTGGTGCAAGATGCCGATAACAGAAGAGGCTTTGAATGTGTGTGAGCAAGGGATATACAGGAATTATTTATACCTTCTATGACTTTTGCTGTAAACCTAAAGCTGCTTTCCAAAAATAAAGTAGCAAAAAAGAAAGAATTCAGGATACATTCTCTGTGCTTTGCCATGGGATTACACCCAAAGTTATGGAAAGAGAAGGTAAAATTATCAGCATTTATTGGGAATCAGCTCCCATTTAGTGAATATAAATCCATTACAATACTTACTTAAAATTAGGATTTTTAATTGTATCATTGATTCATTTAAGTATGATATCTCCTTATGAGAAGACCATTTCTGAAGAGGAATACCTTTAGATAACTGAAATTGGAAAAAAAGATGATACCTTATTGTTAATCTCCAATAAGGCTTTTTTTCCCTTTATGCATAATCTCTGATTCTTCAGGAGTTATCTGATGGGTATAGGGAGAAACACACTTTAAAACAGCTTTCTATTGTATATGTCAATAAATGCAACTAACAAATATTCAGCTTAAGGTCTTTTTATTACAGAATTTTATAGATTGCTGCTCTTATTTCCTCTGCCTCTGAACACAAAACAAGGATGAGAAGGTACAGAAAATGTTATATAAAGACACAGGATATCAGAACTAATTGTCAAGACCAAACAGGAAGAAGGTCAACATCAATGAAAACTAAATTTCTAAAGAAACCATCACTTAAATGAGTATGATTTATTCCCCATTCTTTTGATAATGGAATTTTTTCAACTCTGCCAAAATGTAAGGATAAATGGTATGTAGGCAAAAGACCTATAAATGAAATGAAAGCTGTATGAAAAAAAAGAAAAACTTTCTTCTTAGATACACTTGTTCTCATATGACCTCCTAATATGTAGCTCCAGAGTCATACAATAGCTTGTATTGGTGGCTCAGAGGTTAAAGGGTCTGCCTCCAATGCGGGAGACCCGGGTTCGATCCCTGGGTCGGGAAGATCCCCTGAAGAAGGAAATGGCAATCCACTCCAGTATTCTTGCCTGGAGAATCCCATGGACAGAGAAGCCTAGTAGATTACAGTCCACGGGGTCACAAAGAGTTGGACACGTTTGAGCGACTTCACCTCACAGAGAATAACATATTAAGTTGTCATTTTCATGTTCACATGTAAGGGTGTTATATTCCAATAATATATAAATTTGAAAATGGTGTCTAATCTCTTTTTAATGTTTAAATGGTATCTAATTTCTTTTTTAATTAAATTTTAATAATATTAATTATATTCAAAGAAAGATAAAATTCTGCTCTACCCTTAGATCAATATATGGCTGATGCTATGTAGAAAAAATTTTAATGAATAGAGATATTCTTGAACTACTAAAGCAAATCTACTGATATTCATAAGTTGTCCATATCCATTTAATTTGATAGAATAATGTAAGATAACAGAGTATAGTTTATGTGTTGCTAGAAAAATGAACAGATTAGAGGCATTGTCAGTCCAGCTTAAGTCTGAAGTCTGAGAGTTATTAGGTACAAAAGAAAGCTGGCAGGAAGAATCACCTGCTTCAAAACTCACTGATAGGGCTCTAACAGGATGGAAAACTGTGCAAAAGTGAACTCAAATAAAACTTCAACAGTGCCTAGAGTATGGGAGACATAACTTTATACATGTATTTGAAGTCAAAGAATGCAACCAAATCACGCACATCATGATCTTCACTGTGCAAAAATGCTTTGTGAAGCAAAGATCAAAGGATGCCAGATCATATTGTGAAATTATTTCCTGAAAGCAAGTAAGGAGAAACTAAGTAAATTAAAAATAAGAACATCCTAATGATCACAGCGATGTTTTGAATGTGGGTTTGTAAATCTACATATGACATGAACGAGTGAAAGGGAATATTCTATTTGCTTAACAAGATTTCATTTCCTTTTTTGTGTGTGTGTGGCAGTACATCACATTATTATTTGAATAGTGTTGTCCACTTGTCAAAATTACTTCTGGTTCTATCCAAAAATATATTCTCCTTGTGATTGCTTCTTTGTCATATTCACTTTTTGAAAACATTGTAAGTTTTTCTGAACACAGTCACTTCACTTAATGCTTTGATGAGGTGAGAAAAACGATGAACAGGGCCACTCAGGTATTTGTAGAAGCCATTCTGAATGCCTGCTGAGAGAACTAGCATACTCTCAGATTAAAGTTTTGCAAAAGCTATAAGAAAACAAATGTAAGTTAAGTCTGTGTACTGTTGAGTAGAGAAGTAATTGAAGAACTACTAATGATGCAGGCAGGCTCTTACTGCAAAATTAACTGAGTAGTCTCATTCACCGTCCCAAGGAGAAGATTTTCTATATAATTTGACAGACTCAGGAAACAGAATGGGTTCAGTCTGACAAGCAACACTTCTGTGGTACTAAACAATCAGTTCACTCACAAATTGACTCAGCTTTCATTTGGAAACACAAAGATCAAATCCTGCTTGGAGAAAAGACTGCAGCAAGTATGAAGACAGATTACAGGGTTACAATTAAACTATCTGAGTTTCTACTCAGAGATCAAAGGTCACAGGAATTACAGTGGCATGGCATTGACAATGCAGAAGAATTGCAGTTCTTCAGATCTGTTAAAATGCAGGCAATAGGGGAACATTGAAATAAAGTGGTTATATATTTTCTAGAATTTTTCAGAGACCTTATTTCAAATATATAATCATTGTGGTATCAGTTTAAATGTAACACAATGTCCCTCACTGGCTGATGTAGCCCAAAGTCTTCTGGTTACACATGCATTTCAGAAAAATAATATTTCTAGATTATGTTTCTGAGTGAAGAATCTGTTTTCTGCCAAGCTTGTAGTTGACATGGTATGCTTCAGTAGAAATATAAAAGCATACTAGAGGCCTTTAAAGGTAAACAATGATGAAAATCAACTTTTCAATATTTGGGAAAAGGATTTAAAAGGCAGAGATTATTGTCATGTAGACTGAGACATATGATATGTAGTGAGGAGTAGAAAGATATGAACAAGAGGGCTTACTGAGAGTTGTGTGTGCTTGTGTGTTTGTGATCAGTTGCTCAGTCATGTCCAAAGTTTTGTGACCACATGGACTGTATCCTACAAGGCTCCACTGTCCATAGGATTTCCCAGGCAAGAAGACCAGAATAGGTAGTCATTTCCTACTCCAGGGGATCTTTTTGACCCAGGGATTACATTCACATCTCTTGCATCTCCTATATTGGCAGATGGATTCTTTACCACTGTGGATCCTCTGAAATAGGTAAGTCAAGGGAAAAAAAATGCATATCAAATAAAAAACAGTGGGTAAGTGCAGAACTGTTCTTAGTAGAGAATGTTCATATCAAATTGCTTATTGATTACCATATTTAATGGATACCAAAGGGTAGTATGTAGCAGAGTGTTCTCAAGTTCATAGAAAATACTCACCCCATCCTACTTCCCAACTTTATTTTGCTTCATAACAATTATCACCTCATAATATACAAAGAAGGCTGAATATCGAAGAATGAATACTTTTGAACTGTGGTACTGCAGAAGACTCCTGAGCATCCCTTGGACAGGCAAGATTAAACCAGTCTATCCTAAAGGAAATCAATCCTGAATATTCATTGGAAGGACTGATGCTGAAGCTGAAGTTCCAATACTTTGGCCACCTGATGAGAAGAACTGACTCATCGGAAAAGACTCATGCTGGGAAAGATTGAAGGCAGGAGAAGGGGACAACAGAGGATGAGATGGTTGGATGGCATCACTGACTCAGTGGATGAGTTTGAACAAGCTTCAGGAGATGATGTAGGGCAGGGAAGCCTGGCATGCTGCAGTCCATGGGGTCGCGAAGAGTCATACACTACTAAGCAACTGAACAATAAATACTGAGCCATAGGCAACAAGCTTTAGCCTCCATTCTCTCTGCCGAAACCTCACTGGATATTTGTTTTATTCTTCTCTCCCTCTCTACTCTTCTAAGGCCACACTAGTTTCCTTTATGATTAATACACAGGCGTGCTCTCTCCTTCCTTGGAGTATTTGCAGGTGCTGTTCATTTTATTTGAAATGTTCTTTCCCTGGATATTATATCACTTAATGCTTTGCAGGTATCTATCAAGTTTGGCCTGAGGGAAAGGAACATTTTTAATGTTACAAGCCACTCACACCTTCCTTAGTGAATTCTATATATATTCCTAGATTTTTCATTTTTTTTAGGGATTCTCTGGTGGCTCAGATGGTAAAGAGTGCTTTCAATGCAGTAGACTGAGGTCTAATCCCTGAGTTGGGGAGATCCCCTGGAGGTAACATGGCCACCCATTCCAGTATTCTTGCCTGGAGAATATGATGGACAGAAGCGCCTGGTGAACTACAGTCCATGGGGTTGCAAAGAATCGGACATGACTGAATGACTAACACACAGATAAAAAAAATGTGGATTCTATTTATTTTATTGAAGTATAGTTGACTTAAAATATCTCAGATACACAGCAAAGTGACTCAGTTATACATACACACATGTATTATTTTTCAGATTATTTTCAATTATAGGTTATTACAAGATCTTGATTGTAGTGCCCTGTGCTAGATTGTAAACCTTTGCTGCTTTTGTTTTCAGTTGTTCAGTTTTGTTCAGTTGCTCAGCCGTGTCTGACTCTTTGTGACCCCATGGGCTGTGGCACTGCAGGCTTCCCTGTCCTTCACCAACTCCTGGAGCTTCTTCAATCTCGTGTCCTTTGAGTCAGTAATGCTATCCAACCATCTCATCCTTTGCCATCCCCTTCTCTTCCTGCCTTCAATCTTTCCCAGCATTTGGGTCTTTTCCAATGAGTCAGTTCTTCACACCAGGTGGCCAAAGTATTGGACTTTCAGCTTCAGCATCAATCCTTCCAATGAATATTCAGTACTGATTTCCTTTAGGGTTGACTGGTTGGATCTCCTTGCAGTCCAAAGAACTCTCAAGAGTCTTCTGCAACACCACAGTTCAAGAGCATCAGTTCTTCAGAGCTCAGTCTTCTTTATAGTCCAACTCTCACATCCATACATGACCACTGGAAAAACAAGACCCTTGACTAGATGGACCTTTGTTGGCAAAGAAATGTCTCTATTTTTAAATATGTTCTTTGTTGTTTGTTGAGTATTTTTTTGTCTTTTTTTTTTTTTAAGAAATCTAGTATTCTATTCATACAAGTCAAACAAGTGTAATCAAAGTGTCAACTTTTTAGCTAGGCAGATGTTTGTAAGTTTTCAAATATATATATAATATTATATTATGTTATGTATACCATGTATAAATATATGGATACAAAGTTATCCTACAATGCTTGATAAAGGTTTGAGAAAGAACATAAAAAAGAAGAGATGGAGAAATTGGAAAATGTAATCTAAATGAATTACAAGCTGCTGCTGCTAAGTCACTTCAGTCGTGTCCAACTCTGTGTGTGACACCATAGACAGCAGGCCAACAGGCTCCGCTGTCCCTGGGATTCTCCAGGCAAGAACACCGGAGTGGGTTGCCATTTCCTTCTCCAATGCATTAAAGTGAAAAGTGAAAGTGAAGTTCCTCAGTCGTGTCCCACTCTTCATGACCCCATGGACTGCAGCCCACCAGGCTCCTCCGTCTATGGGATTTTCCAGGCAAGAGTACTGGAGGGGGTTGCCATTGCCTTTTCCGGAATTAGGAGCACTGAATATAAAATAGAAAAGGTAAACAAACTAGGTAAAAGTAAAAGATCATAATGCAGTCCAGTTGTTTTTCAACATGACTTCTCATTACAAACATATGTGGAGCTTAGAAGGAAAAAGAAATACCTGGGCATTTGTATGTTACAGAAAATTCTAAGATAGTCTGATATACATCTGGATTTTAAAAAGTGATTACAGTTTTTTCTATTAAGTGGCAGTTTTGGTGATATAAAATTCTATTATTTTCTGCTAACCAATCATGATACAATGGTATGAAGTTAATAATAGTTACATGATCACAATAGTAAAAGTTGTTTATCAGTTTTCACAATCAGTAGCTGGACAAGATAATTGTAAAAGATAATTACAATTGCAAGCCATAATGGAAATATGATTAATCTACCAATATAAAATAATTACAATTTGGGGGGATAAGTAGAATGATGTGTTAAGTGTAAGTGCATGCCTGCACATGTTCTCATCCACCCAGTCTATGTCTTTTGCTTGGTGCATTTAATCCATTTACATTTATGGTAAATATCAACATGCATGATCCTATTACCATTTTCTTAATTATTTTGGTTTTACTTTGTGTAGGTCTTTTCTTTCTCTTGTGTTCCCTGCCTAGAGAAGTTCCTTTAGCATTTGTCATAAAGCTGGTTTCAGTTCAGTTCAGTTTAGTCGCTTTGTGATCCCATGAATCACAGCACGCCAGGCCTCCCTGTCCATCACCAACTCCAAGAGTTCACTCAGACTCATGTCCATTGAGTCAGTGATGCCATCCAGCCATCCCATCCTCTGTCATCCCCTTCTCCTCCTGCCCCCAATCCCTCCCAGCATCAGAGTCTTTTCCAATGAGTAAACTCTTCGCATGAGGTGGCCAAAATGCTGGAGTTTCAGCTTTAGCATCATTCCTTCCAAAGAAATCCCAGGGCTGATCTCCTTCAGAATGGACTGGTTGGATCTCCTTGCAGTCCAAGGGACTCTCAAGAGTCTTCTCCAACACCACAGTTACTTACATTCAATTCAGTTCAGTTCAATTCAGTCGCTGAGTCGTGTCCGACTCTTTGCAACCCCATGAATCGCAGCACGTCAGGTCTCCCTGTCCATAACCAACTCCTGGAGTTCACTCAAATTCATGTCCATTGAGTCGGTGATGCCATCCAGCCATCTCATCCTCTGTTGTCCCCTTCTCCTCCTGCCCCAATCCCTCCCAGCATCAGAGTTTTTTCCAATGAGTCAACTCTTCGCATGAGATGGCCAAAGTACTGGAGTTTCAGCTTTATCATCATTCCTTCCAAAGAAATCCCAGGGCTGATCTCCTTCAGAATGGACTGGTTGGATCTCCTTGCAGTCCAAGGGACTCTCAAGAGTCTTCTCCAACACCACAGTTCAAAAGCATCAATTCTTTGGTGCTCAGCTTTCTTCACAGTCCAACTCTCATATCCATACATGACCACTGGACACTTACATTAGTATACACAATTAAAATTATAAGATAATTTACAGTTAAAAATATTAAGGAAAAATAAATGATTAAATCAAATTAAGTTAGACACATGTATTGTTCCTGGGTGGTTGAAATACACAGAATTAAAAAAAAAAAAATCCCCTTGCCCTCACATTAATTTATCTAACCCCAACCCAAATGTTCATGAAATTTGTGAACATGTGACATTAGATGACAAAAGACTTGGCAGATAAAATTATGGCTATCCACCCCTAACATAAGATTTTCCTGGATTATCAGAATGGGGCCTATGCAATCACATGAACCCTTAGAGAACTTTCTCCAGCTACAGTTAGGAGAGATGTAGCAAAAGGGGTAGTCAGAGATATTCTGAGCTGGAGAAAGGCTCATCCATCATTTCTGGAGAAAGCCACATGGAAAGTATAGGAAGTATTATGGACTTAATGCTTGCATCTGCCCTAAATTAATATGTTGAGATTCTAACTCCCAATGCAATTGTTTTAGGAGGTGGAGCATTTGGAAGGTGATTACATTATAAGGACAGAGTCCTCAAACATGTGGTTAATGCATTTATAAAGGAACCCCAGAGACCCCTCCAACCATTTTTCCTCTCCATGACAGTATACTGAGAAGATGATTTCTATGAATGAGGAAGTGGTCCTCAGTAAACAATGCATTTCTTTCATCTTGATCTTGTACTTCCTAGTTTCTCCAATACTATGAGAAATTGTCATACCAAGTGAACAAAGGCAGAAAAAAAAAAAAACAAATATCATATGATATTGTTTATATGTGGAATCTAAAAAAATGGTATAAATGAACTTCTTTACAAAACAAAAATAAGGTTACAGATGTAGAAAACAAGCATAGCATTCACGGGGAAAGATGGGAGAGGGATAACTTGGAAGACTGGTACTGACGTGTATACACAACTATATATACAACAGATAACTAAAAACAATCTGTATAGATCAGGGAACTCTAATCAATACTCTAATGATCTTCAAGGGAAAATAATCTAAAAAAGAATGGATATAAGTTTCCGTTCAGTTCAGTCACTCAGTCCTGTCTGACTCTGTGATCCCATGGACTGCAGCACGCCAGGTTTCCCTGTCCATCACCTAGTACCAGAGCTAAATCAAATTCACGTCCATTGAGTTGGTGATGCCATCCAACCATCTCATCCTCTATCATTCCCTTCTCCCACCTTCAGTCTTTCCCAGCATCAGGGTCTTTTCAAATGAGTCAGTTCTTCACATCAGGTGGCCAAAATATTGGAGTTTCAGCTTCAACATCGGTCCTTCCAATGAATATTCAGGGCTGATTTCCTTTAAGGTGGACTGGTTGGATCTCCTTGCAGTCCAAGGGACTCTCAAGAGTCTTCTCCAACAAAACACTTCAAAAGCATCAAATCTTCAGCACTCAGCTTTCTTTATAGTCCAACACTCACATCCATACATGACTCTACTGGAAAAACCATAACCTTGACTAGACGGACCTTTGTTGGCAAAGTAATGTCTCTGCTTTTTAATATGCTGCCTAGGTTAGTCATAGAGGCTTCCCTGGTGGCTCAGACGGTAAAGCGTCTGTCTACAATGCAGGAGACCCGGGTTCAATCCCTGGGTTGGGAAGATCCTCTGGAGAAGGAAATGGCAACCCACTCCAGTACTCTTGCCTGGAAAATCCCATGGATGGAGGAGCATGGTAGGCTACAGTCCATGAGGTTGCAGAGAGTCGGACACGACTGAGTGACTTCAGTTTCAGTTTCTAGGTTAGTCATAACTTTTCTACCAAGGAGCAAGGATCTTTTAATTTCATGGCTGCACTCATCATCTGCAGTGATTTTGGAGCCCCCCAAAATAAAGTCTGTCACTGTTTCCATTGTTTCCTCATCTATTTGCCATGAGGTGATGGGACTGGATGCCATGATCTTAGTTTTCTGAATAATGAGTTTTAAGCCAACTTTTTCACTCTCCTCTTTGACTTTCATCAAGAGGCTCTTTAGTTCTTCTTCGCTTTCTGCCATAAATGTGGTGTCACTTGCTTATCTGAGGTTATTGATATTTCTTCTAGCAATCTTGATTCCAACTTGCGCTTCATCCAGCCCAGCATTTCACATGATGCATATAAGTTAAATAAACAGAGTGACAATATACAGCCTTGACGTACTCTGTTCCTAATTTAGAGCCAATCTGTTGTTCCATGTCCAGTTCTAACTGTTGCTTCTTGATCTGCATACAGATTTCTCAGGAGACAGGTCAGGTAGTCTGGTATTCCCATATCTTGAAGAATTTTTCACAATTTGTTGTAATCCCCATAGTCAAAGGTTTTGGCGTAGTCAATAAAGCAGATGTAGGTGTTTTTCTGGAACTCTCTTGCTTTTGCAAGGAGGCACTACAGCCTGGATATATGTTTATGTGTAACCAATTCACTTTGCTGTTCCGCTAGACCTAAAAACATTGTGAATCAACTATACTCCAAATAAATTAATTTTAAAAAATTGTCTGTTGTTTAAGCCACCCAATCTATGATATTTTTGTTGCAGCAGTGTAAACTGATTAAGACTAGAAAAAAAAAAAATCATGAGTAGTCTAGGAGTAAAGACTGGCCCAGGGATGGTAGCAAACAAGGAAATACTGTAGGTGCCTTGGTCCTTTAACAATGAAGAACTGAATGTGATCATCAACATAAATGACCTTGAAAATAAACTTACTCTTAGAACCTCTAAGAATGAATGCAGCCTTGTTAACACTTTGATATTGGCCATGTAAGGTTCTAAGCATTGGATTCACTTGATTCATATTATACCAAGACTTCTGACCAATGGTACTGGGAGGTAGTAAATAGGTATATTATTTTAAGCTACTAAGTTTGAGGTAATCTGTTATGCAGCAGTGGAAAACATAATGCATCCTTAAACAAAAGAAAGATATTGTTATGGATTATTGTGGAGCCAACACTTTTCCTGAAAACAAATAAAAATTAAATATATTACTGATTTAATAGTATTCTGGTTTCTGAACCTCAACTCAGGTGTTGCTTTTAAAAATATTCCGAATGCACTTTAATGTTTTCTTTGCCTAACGCCAGCAATTATTACAGAAATGCAAATCAAAAGTAAGATGATACATCACCTCATACTTGTGAGAATGACCACCATAAAAAAAATCTAAAAATGATAGATGCTGAAGAGGGTATAGAGAAAAGGGAATGCTCTTGCATGGTTGGTGGGAATGTAAACTGTGTACAGACACTGCAGAGGAGGGTATGGAGATTCCTTAAAAAAATTAACATAGAACTACTATATGATCCTGCAATCCTACTACTGGGCATATATATGTTAAGATAACCATAATTCAAAAGGACACATGAGACCCAATGTTCACTGCAGCACTATTTACAATAGCCAGAACATGGAAACAATCTAAAAGTCCCCAAACAAAGGAATGGATAATGAAAATGTGGTAAATATATACAATGGGGGATACTGTGTGTGTGTTCTTCAAGTGCTCACTCTGTTGTGGTCAAATCTTTGTGACCCCATCATGGACTGTAGCCTATTAGTCTCCTTTGTCCATAGAATTTTCCAGGTAAGAATAATAGAGTAGGTTGCCATTTCCTACTTGAGGTTCTCTTCCTCAACCAGGGATAAAACCCATGTATCTTGCATCTCCTGCAGATGTAGAAAACAGCCATGTGGACATAGGGTGGGACAAAGAGGAGGACAGGACAAATTGGGAGAGTAGGATTAATATATATACACTATGCCATTTGCTAAGTCACTTCAGTTATGATCAACTCTTTTGCGACCCTATAAACTGTAGGCCCCCAGGCTCCTTTGCCCTATATATATTCTATCATGTGTAAAACAGATAACTAGTTGAAACCTGCTATAACGTATAGAGAGCTCACAGGATGAGTGGTGAAAGGGAGGTCCAAAAGAAAGGGGATGTGTATATATATACATGTGCTTAGTCGCTCAGTTGTGTCCAACTCTTTGAGACTCCAAGGACTGTAGCCTGCCAGCCTCCTCTGTCCGTGGGGATTCTCCAGGCAAGAATATTGGAGTGGGTTGGCATGCCCTCCTCCAGGGGATCTTCCCAATCCAGGAATCACACTGGGGTCTCTTGCATTACAAGTGGATTCTTTACCAGCGGAGCTACCAGGGAAGCTGGTACATATATACATATAGCTGGTTCATGTCACTGTACAGTAGGGATTAACACAACACTGCAAAGTAATTACATTCTATTAAAATATGGAATATAGAAAGATGGCAATGATGACCCTGTATGTGAGACAGCAAAAGAGACACAGATGTATAGAACGGACTTTTGGACTCTGTGGGAGAGGGAGAGGGTGGGATGCTTTGGGAGAATAGCATTGAAACGTGTATACTATCATGTAAGAACGAAGCACCAGCCTATGTTCGATACAGGATGCTTGGGGCTGGTACATGGGGATGATCCAGAGAGATGATATGGGGTGAGAGGTTGGAGGGAGATTCAGGATTGGGAGCTTGTATACACCCATGGTGGATTCATGTCAATGTATGGAAAAACCAATACGGTATTGTAAAGTAAAATAAAGTAAAAATAAAATTAAAAAAAAAAGTTAAAGTGAAAAAAATAAAAGAAAAATCAGTAGATATAATACATACTGCATGAATATCCAATATTGTGCCATTTTAAATAACTTCATTTTTCAATTTTCACCTTTTATATTTTTATTAAGAACCTAGATTTTACCAGGCTCTGTGCCAAATGATTTGCTTACTTCACTTCATTAAGGTGATATAAATTTTTAATAGCACTGAGGAAAGCTGAGGTTAGGAAATTACATAAAAGTCCAGACCGAAACCCTGGCCTACGTAACAGTAAGTTTGATGCTTATATTTTCCCTGCTCCTTCTCTTACTAGATAAGCTTTGTTTTTATCCTCTATAGTATGTCTCTTGTCTACAGAAGGAAATGACAGAGAAAAACTGCAGAGGTAATTGAAAGGAGTTTGATTACAATATCTTTTCTTCCTATGAATTTTCAAATACAGAAATTTTCTTTCTCAGTTGCTGATTAGGCTGCACTCATCAATTAAGTTATGCAGCAAGAATGATAAGGTGACACTTATTTAGAATATTTAGGTATGCTCTTCTGAAGATTTAAACAAACATGTATATCTTTGTAAGCAAGATGACAATGGAAAGTAAATTATCTCTTTATATTATTCATTTTTATGTGTTTTATGAAGGTCAATAATCACAAAAGTAATCCACTTGATTGATATTGGGTATTCTGGATAGTTTCTCTTGTATTCATATGGTCACTTCTTACCCTGTGGCAATGAGGTTCCAGAGTTTTATAGAATCATAAGAACTGCAAGGAAACATTCTAATTGTTAGTCTTAGATAACAAATTACCTCCAAAGTTACTGACAAAATATAATAGCAATTTATTTTATACACTGACCCTTTGAATCAGAAATTTAGGTAGAACAAGAAATTCAGTTAGGGATGCATTTCTTATGTTCCAAGGTGTCTTTGGTCTTAACTGGAAGATTTGAAGACTGGGTGCTGGACTTGGAAAGCTCATTTATCAAGTCTGCTGGTTGATATTGGCTGTTCAGTGAAACATTAATATATGGTATCTCCATGTGGTCTAGACTTCCTTTAAGCATGATGACTGAGTTCAAAGGCAGGTGCTCCAAGAAGAAAACAGAGGAAGAAGACTTATCTCTTTTTCTGACCTAGACTTAGAAATCAGGGAACATCACATCTGTGTTTCCCACACTCTACTGTCTGAGGCAGTTACAATGATCTGTCCAGGAACAAAGAGAAGAAATGTAGATCCTGTCTCTTCTTAGAAGAATGTCAGAATCACTTTTTAAGAAGAATATGTGGAATAAAATGCATATTTGGGCTGTCTTTGAAAAGGTTATCTGGCCATGTGAGTGATTTCTACTTACAAAAGAGGTGCCTGAAACACAGTGAGAAGATTTTTCAAGGATATTAACACATACATCATAAAAAGTAATAAAAAATGAAAAAACATTCTAACACTGATGCATAATCAGAAAATTATTCCTTCACAACCTTTCCTCATTGTGATGCTCAGTTTGATGTATCAATTCATCTGAGTGTCAGCCTCCAATTATTCAATAAAACACTAATCTAAATTTTAGAGCTGTGAATACATTTGTATATGTTACTCAATGATAATCAGCTGACTTAAGTAATAGAGTTTGTTCTAGACAATCTGAGTGGGCCCAATTCATTCATGCAAAACTTTAAAGGCAGAGCTGAGATATAATTGAAGAAGAAATTTTGCCTACAGAGAGTTGCTTTATCTTGTACCCAAGAGTTCCAGATTGTCCTTCCTGGAGAACTGCTCTATAGATTTCAACTTTCTAAGCAAGATCCCACAATGCAGTCAACTGATTTCTTATCTTTAATCTCTTAATATATATCTTCTGCTGATTCTGTTTCTCTGGTTGATTTCCAGATAATACACTAATCAAAACCAACTATTTCCTTTTTGGGCATTTAGCATAGTGATACAATGATCTATAATAAGAAAATATCTTTAATCTTCATCTGCTCTTCCTGGTACAGTGTTCCTAAAATTCCTGTAATTTCCTAAGGAACAAGAGAGATAAAAATGTCCTTTGTTATGTTAATAAGCTGACATTTGGACATAATTTAAGAATAATGGCTGATTGCCAGGAGAAAAAATCATGTAATTTGTTGTTCAGTTGCTCAGTCATTTCTGACTCTTTGTGACTGCGTGGACTGCAGCACGCCAGGCTTCCCTGTCCTTCACCTTCCCCAGGAGCTTGCTCAAACTCACACTCATTGAGTCAGTGATGCCATCCATCTTGTTCCCTTCTCCTTCTGCCTTCAATCTTTCCCAGAATCAGGGTCTTTTCTAATGATTCAGCTCATTGCATCAGGTGGCCAAAGTATTGGAACTTCAGCTTCAGCATCAGTTCTTTCCATGAATATTCAGGATGGATTTCCTTTAGGATAGATTAGTTTTATCTCCTTCCAGTCTAATCATGTGTATAGAGAGTTGGGATTTTTAGCCCCACTCCACGGACATCCAGACAGAAGAGAGAGCTAGAAGACTGAGTTCAACTGCACAGGGCCACAATTTAATCAACCAGGCCTTTGTAATGGATCCTCCACAAAAATCCAAAAGGCATTTGAAGAACTTCTGGGTTAATGAACACATGGAGATTTGGGAGAGAGGTGGTCATAGAAACTCCATGTCCCTTACCCATAATTAGTCCTATGCATTTCTTTTATCTGGATGTTCCCTAGTTGTATCCTTTTGTCAGGTGAGTATATGCTTCTCGGTTCTTGTCTTCTCACAACAATGATTTAGGGTGATGGACATTAAAGCCCTCGGTGCATCACAGCTCTTGGGTCTTGAATAAATTGTATCATAGCTCTTAGACAAATCAGTGTTACAGCTCTATTTTATTTAAAAGATAGCAGGAGAATCCATCCTTGAAGAATAGAAGAGAGTGGAGGAGCGTGCCAGTGCACGTGGGGTTGGAGGGGGGGCTGGTGGAGAGAGAGAGAGTGAGAGAGAGAGAGAAAGAGCATACGCACGTGGGAGAGAGAGAGAGAAAAGAGTGTATGCACGCGGGAGAGAGAGAGAGAGAAAGAGCGCTTGGCTCCTCCTTTTATATGTTTTCTTCCCCCTGGGTCTGCCTTATGCAAATTGGACTCAGCCAGATGTGCTGTTCTACCTTAAGTCTTCACTCTGGTCCTCGGACCTTTCTTTGACCTTCCTTAGTTCTATTTCCACTGGCTTTTCCCTTCCTTGTCTTTTAGCCACCGCCATTTTAGACTCCTTCTCCCTATTCTACCTACCTAATACTTTTACAATAAGCAAGTGTCTAGTAAGTAAAATGATTTTCTGAATTCTGTGAGCTGATTCAGTGAATTAGTGGAATCAAAGGAGGGAGTCCTTAGAACCTCAAGTCTATAGACCATTTGTCAGAAGCACAGGTGAGAGCCTGTATTTGCAATTAGCATATGAAGGAGAATGGGCAGTCCTATGGGTGTGGGATCTTAACTGGTGTGTCAAAACTGAGTTGAACTGTAGTGTGTCATGAAAGAGTCGATTCTAACTCCATGATCATCTGGTTTTTGTCTTCAATCTTTATTTTCACTGTTTTTGTTATCATAATCATACATGCCAAGAAATTACAGAAAAAAAAACCATAACATTTACTTCTGCTTCTCTGACTACACTAAAGCTTTTGACTGTGTGAATCACAACAAACTGTGGAAAATTCTTAAAGAGATGGGGATACCAGAACACCTTACCTGCCTCCTGAGAAATATGTATGCAGCAGGTCAAGAAGCAAAATTTAGAACTGGATATAGAACAACAGACTGGTCCAAATTTGAGAAAGGAGTACATCAAGGTTATGTATTGTCACACTGCTTATTTAAGTTATCTGCAGAGTGCATCATGTAAAATGCTAGGCTGGATAAAGCACAAGCTGGAATCAAGACTGCCAGGAGCAATATCAATAATCTCAGGTATGCAGAGGACGCCACTCTTATGACAGAAAACAAAGAGGAACTAAAGAGCCTCTTGATGAAGGAAAAAGAGAAGAGTGAAAAAAACTGGCTTAAAACTCAACATTCAGAAAGCTAAGATCATGGCATCCAATCCCATCACTTCGTGATAAATAGATGGGGAAGCAATGGAAACAATGAGAGACTTTATTTATATTGATTTATTTTGGCTCCAAAATCTCTGCAGATGGTGTCTGCAACCATGAAATTAAAAAAATCTTCCTCCTTGGAAGAAAAGCTAGAGAAACCTGGAGAGCATATTAAAAAGCAGAAACATTGCTTTGTCTACAAAGGTCCATATAATCAGAGCTATGACTTTTCCACTAGTCATATATAGTTGTGAGAGCTGGACCATAAAGAAGACTGAGTGCTGAAGAACTGATGATTTCAAACTGTGGTGCTGTAGAAGACTCTTGAGAGTTCTTTGAATAACAAGGAGGTCAAACAAGTTAATCCTAAAGGAAATCAACTCTGATACTCATTGGAAGGACTGATGCTGAAGCTTTGTCTAACTCCACACCCTTGTCTAAATCAATGAAAATATGAGCCAGGCCATGTAGGGCCACCCAAGATGGACGGGTCATGGAGAATTCTGGCAAAACAAGGTCCACTGGAGAAGGCAATGGCAAACCATTTCAGTACTCTTGCCTTGATAACTCCATGAACAGTATGAAAAAGCAAAATGATAAGACACTGAAAGATGAACTCCCCAGGTCAGTAGGTACCCAATATGCTACTGGAAAAGAGTACAGAAATACCTCCAGAAATAATGAAGAGGTGGAGTCAAAGCGAAAACAATGCCAAGTTTTGTATGTGATTGGTGATGGAAATGAAGTCTGATGCTGTAAAGAACAATATTGCATAGGAACCTGGAATGTTAGGTCCATGAATTAAGGTAAATTAGAAGTGGTCAAACAGGAGACGGCAAGAGATATTTTAGGAATTAGTGAACTAAAATGGACTGGAATGGACAAATTTAATTCAGATGACCACTGTATCTACTACTGTGGGCAAAAATCCCTTATAAGAAATGGAGTAGCCCTCATAGTCAACAAATGAGTCCGAAAATGCAGTTCTTGGGTGCAATCACAAAAACAACAAAATGATATCTGCTCATTTCTAAGGCAAACCATTCAGTATCACAGTAATCCAAGTCTATGCCCTAACCAGTACTGCTGAAGAAACTGAAGTTGAATGGTTCTATGAAGACCTACAAGACCTTTTAGGTCCTAACAGAAACAGAAGATATTAAGAAGAAGTGGCAAGAATGCACAGTAGAACTATACCAAAAAGAACTTCATGACCCAAATAACCACAGTGGTGTGATCACTGCTCCACAGCCAGACATCCTGGAATGCGAAGTCATGTGGGTTTTAGGAAGCGTCACTACAAACAAAGCTAGTGGAGGTGATGAAATTCCAGTTGAGCTATTTCAAATCGTAAAAGATGATCCTGTGAAAGCACTACACTTAATATGTCAGCAAATTTGGAAAACTCAGCAGTTTAATTTCCAAATTTTCCAAATTTGGAAAAGGTCAGTTTTCATTCCAATCCCAAAGAAAGGCAGTGCCAAGGAATGTTCAAACTACCACACAATTGCACTCATCTCACATGCTAACAAAGTAATGCTCAAAATTCTCCAAGCCAGACTCCAACAGTATGTGAACCCTGAACTTCCCAATATCCAAGCTGGATTTAGAAAAGGCAGAGGAACCAGAGATCAAATTGCCAGCATTTTGGATCATAGAAAAAGCAAGAGAATTCCAGAAAAACATCTACTTCTTCTTTATTGATTACCCCAAAGCTTTTTACTATGTATATCACAACAAACTGTGGAAAATTCTTAAAGATATGGGAATACCAGACTACATTACCTGCTGCCTGAGAAATCTGTACACAGGTCAGGAAGCAACAGTTAGAACCAGCATGTAATAACAGACTGGTTCTAAATTGGTAAAGGAGTACATCAAGACTGTACATCAAGACATTTTCACCCTGATTGTTTAACTTATATGAAGAGTACATCATGTGAAACGCTGGGCCAGATGAAGCACAAGCTGGAATCAAGATTGCCGGGAGAAATATCAATAACCTCAGATATGGAGATGACACCACCCTTATGGCAGAAAGTGAGGAACTAAGGAGCCTCTTCATGAAAGTGAAAGAAGAGAGTAAAAATGCTAGCTTAAATTCAACATTCAGAAAACTAAGATCATGGCATCTGGTCCCCTTACTTCATGGAAATAAATGGGGAAACAATGGAAACAGTGACAGACCTTTTTGGGGGGCTCCAAAATCACTGCAGATGGTGACTGTAGCCATGAAATTAAACGTCACTTGCTCCTTGGAAGAAAAGCTATGACCAACCTAGATAGCATATTAAAAAGCAGAGACATCACTTTCATGACAAATATCCATCTAGTAAAAACTATGGTTTTCCAGCAGTCATGTGTGGATGTCAGAGTTGGAATATAAAAAAAGCTGAATGCCAAGGAACTGATGCTTTTGAACTGTGAGGTTGGAGAAGATTCTTGAGAGTCCCTTGGATGGCAAAAAGATCAAACCAGTCCATGCTAAAGGAGATGAGTCCTGGGTGTTCATTGGAAGGGCTGATGCTGAAGCTGAAATTCCAATACTTTGGCCACCTGATGCAAAGAACTGACTCATTGGAAAAGGTCCTGATGATGGGAAAGATTGAAGGCAGGAGGATGAGGATGGCTGGATGGCATCACCGACTCGATCGACAATATTTTGGTCAAGATTTGGGAGATGGTGATGACAGGCATGCCTAGCTACAGTCTTAGGGATTCACAAAGAATGAGACAGACTGAGTGACTGACCGGAATTGATGCTGAAGCTGAAACTCCAATACTTTGGCCACCTGCTGGGAAGAGCGGACTGATTGTAAAAGGCCCTGATGCTGGAAGGCAGGAGGAGAAGGCGACGACAGAGGATGAGATGGTTGGATGCCATTACCTACTCAATGGGCATTGTGAGGGACAGGGAAGCCTGGCCTGCTACAGTCCATGGGGCCTGAAGATTCGGACAGGACTGAGTAACTGAATCATAACAATCATACAGAAAGACCTTCCTCAGGGAGCCCTGCCTGACCCTCTACTGTAAGAGACTGCCACATCCCCTCCCTGAGTTTAGCCATTTCAGTAGATATTTGCAAGATAATTGTCTACTTCCTCAACTCCTCCCCCTCTCTCTACTATAAGAGAACTTCGCATCCAAACCCAGACAAGATGGTTATTCTGCGACATTTGTTTGCCATCTTCTTTGTCAACTTGCCTTTGTACTCCTGGCCTCAAAATTTCATCTCTCAGTTAAATAATCTGTTGTGCATTTTGCAGAATGAGCTAGGACTTGGTAACAGTAGGACACTCTGCTGGTGTCTAAAAATTGCTTGGTAGTGTGAGAATGTTGAAATTGAGGGCAGAATTGTAGTTTCTGATCAGAATTTCAACATTCATTCCAGTTTAAGTTCATTAAACTTAATGAATACCAGTGTTACCAATCTCATGCCAAAGTTCAGTCATTGAAACTGAAAGGAGACAGAATATGTTAACCCCACTTAAGCATCAGGATTATTTTGAGCTTAAGGGAATTGGAAAGAAGCTAATACAAGAAATGTTCCTTGCATTCCTCCCATTGTCCTAAAAGCAAGGCATTAATTTTCAAAAGTGTCACTTCTCCTCTCTCTATCAGAAAGGACACAATAATTTATCATGGAAACAACTTTAGATTCTTATCAATTGATAAGGCTTTCTCTTAAATATGCATAGCAACCCATAACTGTGCTTTTCCTAGTCACCTCTCCATAATTCTTCTCCCCTTCAGCTTTTTTTCCTTCATCTTTAGCTGAAGATAGTATCTAAGCCTGAACTCTAAGTCACCTTGGAACATTACTTATTCTTCATGGATATCTTCCATGTATAAATAATGGATACATGTCAGCAAACTTCTATTTACTTTTCACTTGTTAATTTAATTTTTGTGACAGGTATGCCAGCCAAAAATTCAGAAGGGCAAAGGAAGAATTATTTTTCCTCCCCTACATATCTAGATAGAATAAAATTGCTGCCTTCTGGTTTTAATTATTCAGTATAAATCATTTCTAGCACTTTTTCTCAATATTATAGAATCAAGTAAGCATAGTTTTTTGATTACTTGCTAAGAATAGCGTGCTATTGTTCAGGAGAGTTCTAACGATGAATTAAAAGGTATATACAGTCTGCAGATTCCATAGTGTGGAACATCACTGGCCTTCATAAAGAGTCTCATTGTTAAAGTTTTATGGAAAAACATGTTACAAGGATTTTAAGCAATCAACACTCATTAAGATCTAAGAACATTGTGCTTAATATTTCATTGCAGCAATCCAAAGGTTAAATCTAATTCACCTGTAAAACAAATGAAATCCTTCAAGACTGTTAACTGTTTAAATAGATAGCTGAATTTGTCCAAAAAATGAATTTAAAAAATCAAATCTCAAATAAAAAATCAGGGAATAGTGATTAACACAAGATATATCTCTTTTTGTGGCACTAGTTTTCTACTAATTCAAAGAAAAAACTCTAACACATAAGATGATTGCTATGAAATTAGAATGAATATTGACAAGGGAGAAATGCTTCTGGTTCATAACTGCATTTGAATATATTAATTTTATTTTTGCAGGAATATTTTTTGATATGTCCAAATTTCTACTTAGTATTAAGCAGAATGTAATTCTTTTTTTTTCCTTGCTCAGACTCTGAGTGAATTATGAAGAAAGCATTTACTAATTATCTAAGAAATTTGCTGTCATTTTTGAGATTATTTATGGAACCAGAGATTTTTTGTAGATTTTTACAAATTCATACAATTGCCATATTTCCCTAATTGATACAGTTGATGATGTGTCAAACACAGCAGGCCTGAAAATGAAAGGAGATGAAGCAAATTTGCTGGCAAAGTGAAAGATTCTTCCATCAAGGAGATAATTGTTTAAAATAAGATTTCTCTGAACTCCATGAAAATATAGCTTTTTCTGAAACAGACATAGCTATAAAGTATCTGATTCTCACAGGACACTTTAGTTTTCAGTGTATTAACCAGCTCAAGTTTAAATCTTCCTAGTAATTTTCTCTTCTATTTCCTGCAGTCGCTTTTCCTAGTTCTTGACTTCTATTGACTCCCTAAAAAAAAATAAAGAAAAGAAATTAATAATAAAGTAGTATTGATGCCAACATGTCATGGTTTTTGTTTTTTCTACCTCTTTCATGCCTTCTTTTACTTCCTTTACCAAAACCGGTGCTCAAAATTTTCTCTTTACTCAACATAAATAAAACTGGAAAAAAAGAAGAAAATCTCTTATTTTTTACCCTGTAATGGTTTTTGTAGTTTCACCAGAAAATCCAATTGCTAGTATTAGTCTTATATGTAACTTTATGTCAAGGAAATATCATAATTTCAACATTTCTTAATTTTTTTCTTTTTTTTTTTTTTTGGTCAT
>SJYT01050259.1:2246-38902 GCA_006410635.1 Cephalophus harveyi | reverse complement strand
TTTTTTTTTTTTTTTTTTTTTTTTTTTTTTTCCCTCTCTTTCAGTTATTACCCTGGTGAATGTTGACTGTTAGTTCAGGCTATGAGATCAGGGGAAAAAAAGAAAAAAAAGAAAAAGAAAAACTAAAAACATTAACAACAAAATCTCATTTGCATCATGTAGAGTAGCAGTCATAATCAGATTATTCAGTTTTAAAAATATTAAGCATCTTTCTGAGTATATGTCAATCGGAATGCTGCACAGTAGCTGTGTGGCATAAAGTGAGACATTAAAATTTGCAATTAAAAACAGAGTTATACATTTTTTTTTTGTCTTGTATGATGAGAAAATAAAAGTAATATTCTAGATTTCTAACAAGATTACTTTGAGAATTAGATACTGCTTTGGCAATGTGGCTAAAGATCAGGAGTCATAGAGCCATTTGTAACATTTGATGGTTTTTAAAGATGTAAATAATTTGTTATAAGTGAAAACAAAAGATAATTTTTATTCTCAGTTAACATAATTTTAAAAAATGACTTTTTTCCTAACTATATAAACAAGTGAAAGAAGTAACTACCACCAAGTAGTTTATCTATTTCAATGTAATCATACCATAAAATTGACAACAAATCTTGGTTCTCTGTAAAAGGACCATTTAGATAGACATGATTTTGCATCTTCTCTGCACCTGTTTATACAGGCCTGACACTTAAATTGACTGCTTTTCAATTCTGTCCTTGGAAAACTCTGATAATTGAATCTTGTGAAATTTCTGTGATAATTGGACATAATGTAAAAGTATCTGGCAAACAATTTAAGCTGAATTATCTATTATTATTTTCATTTATGCTAGAGAAGGCAATGGCACCCCACTCCAGCACTCTTGCCTGGAAAACCCCATGGATGGAGGAGCCTGGAAGTCTGCAGTCCATGGGGTCGCTAACTCAGACACGACTGAGCAACTTGACTTTCACTTTTCACTTTCATGCATTGGAGGAGGAAATGGCAACCCACTCCAGTGTTCTTGCTTGGAGAATCCCAGGGACAGGGGAGCCTGGTGAGCTGCCGTCTATGGGGTCGCACAGAGTCAGACACGACTGAAGCAACTTAGCGGCAGCAACTGCAGAGTATTCAATATTACTTTGAATTCACTGAGTTTAAATTTTATGTATATTTTATTTTGTAGTATTAAAAATATTCTCCTGACCAAACTTTAGGGCCTAGTATTGAATTCATCAGTCATTACTTATTCGAACTTTGATATTGTTAATTAGTATTTTAGGACATTTTGATAAGGATTTAAAAAATATAGCTGTATTTTCTTGCCACAATATATTAAATTCAACTGTTCTTATCTTCATTAACAAAACACTTTGGAGACAGTGAGTGCCATTGTTCAAGGCACTCATGTAAGCTTCTTTTATAGGTTTATAGCACCTAATCTGTTACAAAATCCTCCAAGCCAGGCTTCAGCAATACGTGAACCGTGAACTACCTGATGTTCAAGCTGGCTTTAGAAAAGGCAGAGGAACCAGAGATCAAATTGCCAACATCCGCTGGATCATGGAAAAAGCAAGGGAGTTCCAGAAAAACATCTACTTCTGCTTTATTGACTATGCCAAAGCCTTTGACTGTGTGGATCACAATAAACTGTGGAAAATTCTGAAAGAGATGGGAATACCAGACCACCTAACCTGCCTCTTGAGTATTTCTTTGGAAGGAATGATGCTAAAGCTGAAACTCCAGTACTTTGGCCACCTCATGCGAAGAGTTGACTCATTGGAAAAGACTCTGATGCTGGGAGGGATTGGGGGCAGGAGGAGAAGGGGACGACCGAGGATGAGATCGCTGGATGGTATCACGGACTCGATGGACGTGAGTCTGAGTGAACTCCGGGAGTTGGTGATGAACAGGGAGGCCTGGCGTGCTGCGATTCATGGGGTCGCAAAGAGTCGGACTCGACTGAGCGACTGAATTGAACTGAACTGAACTGAATCTGTTACAGATTTGTCTTAATGTTATAGAGGAGTAAAACTTTTGAGCCTTCAGGTTTTATACTTGATGCCTGCCAATGCAGGAGATACAGGTTCGATCCCTGGTCCAGGAAGATTCCCTGGAAAAGGAAATGGCAACCCACTCCAGTTTTCTTACCTGGAGAATCCTATGGCCAGATAAGCCAAGCATAGTACAGTCCATGGAGTCACAGAGTCAGACACAATTTAGCAAGTGAACAGCAACAATAACAACAAATGTGTAAAATAACTTAAATACCAGTTTCAACGTCAGCATTACAATACCTACATCAGTGGTGTACCTCCCCTCTGGTCTGAAAGTTCACTATAAAATAGATGGAGTAGTCAGGTTGAGTCTTAAGTAAACTTTTATTAAAGGACAGAAATTATTTGCTTGAATCTTTATTTCATTTAAATTTGCATGAACTCTTAAGTGATTAGACACATCTTCTCATTTGGTAGATAAATTAAAGACAATATGTAGAAAAGTTTGACCCTATTGTGCAATTGGCAGCTAAAGTCAAAATGCAGAATTTACTTTGCAAAAAGCAAACACTTAAAACTGTAATATTATCAATTTACAAGGTTTGTATCAGTATGCTATTTTCATAGAAACATTCTCCAAATCAAGAGTTAAGGGTATGTGGACATTATCCAAGGATATGCACTTACATATCAATTTTCCCTACGTATGTATTTAGCTTAAGAAAGGGCCACCATTTCCATCAAGTTTTCAAGGGGAACTGTAACTCCAGTTAATTAATAAATCATTGCTATTAGGAGAGTTGAAAGCATTTGGGAAACAAATTGAACAGTGAAGTGTTATTTGCACAAACATCACCCCACACTGAAAGTATCCCAGAGTAAAGATCTAAGAGAAACTAGTAGAGCAGATAGATCTGTGAGCTGTTAAATGAATACGATTGAAGGCTTTAAGTTTGTGGCAATTTTTTTATGACAGGAACAGAAAACTAAAACCATGCAACTTGAATAAGAGTAAGATATATGCTGTAAAATATTACTTTAAAAAAGGAACAGCACTGTTTATTTCCGGTTAGAAAAGAATGCATGTTCAATACCTGGATAGAATAACATAGTAAAATTTAAAGAAAGAAAAGTAAAATTACACACAATCCCACAACTAGAGACATTTTCTTGAATTTCTTTCCATTATTTATTCACACATACATTTTTTTTCTGTAAAAGTGTGATCTTGTCATATACACTTCAATATAGCCTTTAAAGAATTTTCATCCTATCATAAACCTCTCCAGCTACCATGTTACTAAAAATATTTCAAAAGGCTGTGTTGTTGTTGTTGTTGTTTGGCTGCGTCATATTTTTCCATACTCTAAAATGGTAAAACCTTTATTTTGTCTCATGTGACAATTTTTTTTTAATGTGATGTTTCATATGTACCTGGTAAAACGCACAGATCTCGAGTAATCACCTTGATCCCATTTGAAGGATGCATATAACTACGTACAACTCACATATCATGCATATATGCATATGCATATAACTCATACATCAGTGCTATATAGATGTTGTTATTTGTGCAAGTGTTATTTGCACAAACATCACCCCACAGTGAAAGTATCCCAGAGTAAAGATCTAAGATTTTTTCAAGCTACCATTTTCTAATTCACTTGTCTTTCTTAAATTTATTTATTTTAGCTTAGTGACATGGATTTTTTTTCCTATTACTTGTATAAGTGATCTATTGTTCAGTTGACTATGAAATTTTGCTTTTAAATTAATGTCATTTTATTTAACATTTCTGGAGTTTACCCAACACACAAGTGAACTATGGGGTGTTGGTGAAAATTTCATTTTCTCTGGAGCATCTTCATCTTCTTGAATAGAATATACACACAAAATGTGCTGGGGCAGGGGTGGGGCATGTGTTCCTCCCCACTACAGATGAAAGTGCCAAAACTTAATCAGTGGATTTGCAATGGTCTGGGCAGTATTCCACCTACTTACACTAGGAGTTTGCAGACTACATGAGTTTTTTTTTGTTTGTTTCATTGAAATGAAATTACTTAGAAAAATCCAGCTCTGCATTCTCCCAGGAAAACTGCTGCCATTTTATTCCTCAGTGCCATCATAGCTACCTTCTTTCCACATTTAATGCACTGCTATAAGGTTTATCAGTTTACACCCTGAGTATTTAGAATAAGATGTGTGTTTGCTGGGTACGGTAAAAAAGAAATGTGCTGAAATCAACATCTTTTTCTTTATACCTATTTGTAGTCATTACTGGCTACTATATTTTTTCCAATACTTTTTTTTTTTTTCAAAATTAGGGTAGAGGAGAATAAACAGTGTGTTATGCATATCACTTCCCTAGGATCCATAGCCAGAATTTTGATGACAACCCATGTAAACACACACACACACACACATGCCACAATACATATATGAGACTCTTTTAAGACTTATGCCAGTAGCTGGGAAAATTTTAAAAATACAGAGATCCAGAAATTTAAAAAGAAAGAAAATGTAAAAATTTGTGCACAATTTGTATATACAGAAAGATCCATAAATTATATCCTGTTGTTGGTGCAGTGAAGAATTTGCCTGCCAGTGCAGGAGATGCAGGTTCAATCCGGTGTCAGAAGATCCCCTGAGGGAGGAAATAGCAAAGTGCTCCAGTATTCTTGCCTGGAGAGTCCCATGGACAGAGGAGCCTGGCAGACTACAGTCCATGGGGTCACAAAGAGTTGGACATGACTGAACATGCAGACACACGCACATATAAATTATACACACACAAAAAGAGAGTTCCCTGAAATCAGATAAGATTTCAACAAGGAAAACTTCATCCCAAATTGTACAAACGAAGATATTGTGATGAAGGTACAGATTCTTGGAGCTGAGAACTGGGATAGGAAACTGACATGGGATGGAAAGACTCAAGGGAAGGAGGGAAGATGCTGTCATCAGGATCCATTGAAGAGCCGTTATCATGGAAGGCAAAGCAGGGCAAACAGAGGAAACTCACCCTGCCTTCCTGTCATCCCATTTACTACTGGCAGGAGTAGCAGCCACTCAGAGGGCCTGGGTCCTGCAGTTCAGGGGAGTCAGCCTTCTGGACACAGAGCAAGCTAGAAAGCAGTATAGAACAAATGTGGAGAATGGCCAACACACTTGAGCCTATTCAACTGAAAGTGTATGTGTGTGTTATTGCACTCATTTATATCAATTTACTTTAAAAATATCTATTGAGTTTCTATTAATATCTGTTGATGACTTCAGCATTGTTCTAGGTGCTTGTGAGGCAGTGATGGAAAACACCACCCAATAAAATCTGTGAACCCATACAGCTTATGTTCTAGTGAGAAGCAGGTCGAGTTAACAATGAAAAATGTGCTCTGCAGTTGATTATAGTAGGACAATGGGAAACTACTAAGAAAGAGGCATTTCAACTGAGGCCTACAAGACAAAAAGAAGGCGCTCCAGGAGCGTCAAGAGAAGAACATTTCACATATAAAGAAAAGACTCTAAGAACTGTTTCTGGGGTCAGAGAAAAGCTGCAAAGATGACAAGATAGGCAGAGTGTGAGCAGGATCAATTGCTCAGATGTTAAGACAAGTACAAGAACAGCCAAGGTGGATTATAAACCATACTGGATCGTGCATGAGGAGAGGTGAGGGGGAAGTGGTATGATATGGTGTGTATCTACACAGATCTCTTTGGCTCTGCAGGACCTTGTGGCTATCAACAAGAGAGCACTTGGGGCTGTCACTGAGATGCTTGTCACCAACATGGAGAATAAAGGACACTTTACGGCTGTCTTTGGGAGGTTTCAGGGGTCACAGAAGGGGAATGAAGGGCTGTTCAGATGATCTTCAATGATTCTTTATATTCTTTTGGCACCACTTCAAGAAAGTCTTATTAAATTCTCCAGAAGGAAACTGAAAAAAATCAATAAGGCACAGATTTATCATACCAGGGAAAAGCCTACTTTCCTATGGACTGGAGTGAATTGAAAGGCATGTATATCTTAAACTCATTTTCCAATGAGTCAAAGGGCCAACCCATTGGGAAAGACTCTGATTTGGGGAAAGATTGAAGGCAGGAGGAGAAGGTGACAACATAGAATGAGATGGTTGGAAGGCACTATGGACTCAATGGATATGAGTTTGAGCTAACTCTGGGAGGTTGTGAGACAGGGAAGTCTGGCATGCTGCAGTCCATGGGAACACAAAGAGTCAGACACTGAGAGGCTGAACAACAATATCTTAGACTTCAATGTATTTTCTACAGTACTTGAAGGCCCTCGTGACTACGTTGTCTCCACTATCAGGGGTGCCCAGCACAGATACTTCAAGGACAGGAACAGGAAAGGCAAGAGTGTGGAGTGAAGGTTCCCAAGCATAAAACTTTGATTACTTTTGTTGAGTTGCTACAATGATGCTACACTCTGGTGGTGTCAAGGTGAACAATAGGTTTAGCCCTCCCAAAGCATACAGTCAATGGAAAAGGAAGACTAATAAGTTAGAAACAGCCATAAATGTGTTATGTACACTCACTTTGGCATCATGTTTTAACAGTTCTTAAATCTCACCAACAAAATATCACAACTGATAACATTGTCCTACATTTCATTACAATATTTTTTTATGCAGATCTACAGGTTTTTCTCAACAAAAAAAGAATTTTCAATACTGTCTATATACATATAATAGACTTAATATATAACATTGTTTCATGGACATTTCCCATATGCTTGAAAAGTCCTTAAAAATGTATTTTAAAGGCTACACATTTTTCCATACTTATAATAGCAACATCATAATTTTTTTGTTTCTTTTAAATTGACATTTGATTTACAGATGAAACTAGATCTTATGTTCCCAATATGATCAATATTGATAATTATATACACTTACATAACCTGAATTTCTATCACTCTAGACAGTTCCTTCTCTGCTCCTACCTGATCAATTCCTACCATCCCAGAACAACCACTATTCTTACTTCTATCACTATAAATAAATTTGATTTGTTCCAAAACTTCACAATGAAATCATATAGTTTTATCTTTGTATCTGCTTCTTTCACTAAGAATAATGCTTCCAAGCTTCAACCATGTTGCTGTGTATATAAGGGAGTTGTTCCTTTTTATTGTTGAATGATCTGCTTTTTACCAACCTCATTGTTCCATACCACCTTCCCTCAGCTCCAGCTTCCCACTCTAGTTATTAGGTCCAAAAGGACTTTCTTCAAGGATAGTCCCTCTGGAAGAAGGAAAACTTGCTAAGTGATGACAGTGGCCTCTCCTGTTTGTTGAAATTCTTCTATCTACATTATTCCAGAGATGGTTTAAGGTTACTATGCATATCCACTGCTTAAATCTTAAGAGTTCAATTTTATTTTTATTAGTTCAGTTCTCCATAGGAAACAAAAATAGAGTGTGTGTGAAAGAGGTGGGAGTCAGGGTAGGAGGAAAGATAGAAATTAAGAAATTGGTTCACATGATAGTAGGTACTGAAAAGTTTGAGATGTGTAGGGATTCCTGTAGGCCAGAAACTCCAGTAGGATTGTTACATTGTAGTTTTGAAGGTCCACCAATATTAAAGAGCTAATATCTTGTGTTTAAAATCATCTGGTTATAGATATTAACAGCATTTGCAATATACATTTACATCTAACATTTAAATTATTGTTTGATTAAATAGTTAATATGATCTAGCCAAAAATTTTATAAAATCCAAATACTAATCTCATATTTAAGTATTGATTATTTTCACTAAAATCCACTTCACATGGCCTAACATTTTTCATAAATATTGTACAGTGGTGTACCAGTTAAGACATGACTTTACTAATTTTATTCACATACACACACACACTGCCTCAGGCCATTTTATGAAAGACATTTTAAGAACATGATTTAGAAAGATAAATAAACATTTTGGAACTATCAATACTGATGACTAAAAAACATTCATTTTCTTGATCAATGCTTATCTCCTCATATTTATGTATGTATATATATATATATATATATATATATATGCACACAATTTTAAAGCTAATTCTTATACTTTTATTTTTTGAAAGATAAAATCCAACATGCTACTTGTTTTATCCTTTTTTGACTCTGTGCACGGAAATCTCTCTGGATAGGATCATAAATGTGTTTGAATTCTGGCTGTGTCAGTCCCCCAAATCCTCTAAGGTCTATTTCTCAGAACTATAAAGCATTAAGATACTATCACCTACCAGAGTTTATTGGGATTATGGGAATAGGAGAGACAAAATATTTTGACGGAGGAAGCATCAATTCCCAGATCAAACAGAGTGCTGTGAGTTAATGTTACTATGTAAGAAAAATCTAGAATTTGAGGCCATGACATTTTGCCCCATTCCATTAGCATTAACTCTGATCACTGCACCTGAGTAGTAGGTATAGTCTCAGAGCCAAGGATGCAGCAAACCTGCCAGCATTTAAGCTGCTCTCATTCAACATGGAGCTGCAAGGAACACATGCAAAGAATGAATGGCAGGATTCTCAAAGGTCAGTTTTGCAGGGAGTCACAGAGAAGTGATTCTAAACAGCAAGAGAGAAATTCTTCAGAGTTTCACTGACAGTTGTTATCTATATTTGAATAGAGGGGTTAGAATAACTATAGTTGACAGAGGCACTTGGCATCCTAATTATAAATTTGAATTGCCGTAACTGTGCAATGTCTTTTAAAGGCTTAACCACAAGTTTATGAGAAGTGTTCAATGTTCTAATGCAACTGATATAAATTCACCTTCCTGAGGTGAAACTTTGGCCAATGTCAGGTCAGTTAGGAACATAAAGGACACCAACACTGACTGATATGCACATTACTTCCAAATAACAAGTCATCAATACTAGAGCAATGAGTGCAACAGCAGAGACCTCAGCATGAACTATAGCACAGATTCGACACAACTCTTGTTCTCTGTCTCTCAACATGTATACTATTTCGGGAATAAGGGTGATGTTGAAATCATGTAAATAGCATATCAGATCCTTGCATTATTTTAAAATGCATGCTGGCATGATACACAACTAAATGAGCTATTTTTTAACAGGATGAGAATACGATGACGTTTTTGTCTGACCTTACTAGTATAATAACACAAGTAAGTCTGTGTGTTTCATGTGAATTTATTATAAATTAGAAGGAAAAAAAATTCCATTGGTCAGATCATCTCATGTGAAGGTTGTATTACATCTGCTTGAACATGACAATATAACGGGCTAAGAGAACTTCAGAAAATACTGTTTTGTGACAACATTGATTACTATATTGAAAGTGTTTAATTGTATCCACATAGACAAGTTGGCTTTGAAATTTGCTTTAAGTAAATATTTGAGTGATTAGTAGTAGCTTATCATTCCACAGATGTCTAAATTATCCCGTCTTTTAAAATCTATGATAAAATTATTTCTCTAAGTACTTATATTTATGCAGTGTTGGTAAACAGCAGAATAGTTCTGAAGCAATTTCTCTGAGTTAAAATAAAAGTCAGCTTCTTAATTGGGCTTCCCTGGTGGCTCAGATGGTAAAGAATCTACTGTGCAATGTGGGAGACCTGAGTTTGATCCCTAGATTGGGAAGACCCCTTGGAGGAAAGCATGGCAACCTCTTGTTCAGAATTAATGTGTTTGTTTTTATCTGCTGCATTTCTATAATCTCTGATGATGTTTCATGTTCAATCCTAACTAGCTTTATATTTTTTGTAGCTTTATTTTTTGTTAATTTATTTATTTTAATTGGAGGCTAATTACTTTACAATATTGTAGTGGTTTTTGCCATACAGTGGCATGAATCAGCCATGGGTGTACAAACTTTATATTGAGTCTCTTTAAAAACAAGAGTACTCAGATTTTAGAGAAGAGCTGGAAAGCAGAGCTTCTCTGCTACTTTAAGGTGCAAACTTATTTTCTAGATTTTAAATGACAAGAATAAACTTATCAGTAGGAAGTTCAATTCGAAATGAGAGTTGAAAACATATGTCTTAACAAGTGTGATGCTCTATAATGTCAACTTTGAGAAAAATTAGGAACCACACAGAGTTGCCACAGAGTCTATGTAATTTATATCTACTGGTTTTAATGTAGAGAAACATTTCTTAGGCTCAATGGAATTGAAAGAATATGTTTTTTCAGATAATGATAGTTAAAATGATTTTTAAAATAACTGTCATAAAGCATACATTTTTAATTGAAATAATGTTGTCAATCACAATATATTATTATCTTATAGTTCTTTGATGTATTTGCATTTGACTTATCTACTCTTGATTAACACTAACCTTGGATACAGCCATCACTTTACCTTCTTTCATATTTACCAAATGTGATCTGATACTCACATTAACTTGATGACTGCTGCTGGAATAAGCCATTCAGCTGCATGTGTAAGTTCCAAAATATTTTAAGGTATCCAACTCACCATATCATTGGGTCACTCAGTACTGCTACCCATGTGCTCAATTGCTCAGTTGTATCCAAGTCATTGTGACCCCATAGACTCTGGAGCCCTTCAAGCTCCTCAGTGCATGGGATTCTCCAGGAAATACCCAGGGACTGAATCCAGGCCTCCCTAATTGCAAATAGATTCATTACCGTCTGAGCCATGCATACCCTATTCCATTTCTCTAATGAGCTTGCTCCAGTTGTTTCCACTCCCATCCACTCCCATATTCTAGTCTTTTCAACCTCTGACCACTACTTTTACTTTTCTCTCCCATTCCCATCCCCTACTTACAAACCATAATCTTATTTAAAGGGAAAGCATCAGACAGAAAACACTTTAGATTCCAACTACAAGTGCTTTTACACATGCATCCATCTCTTTCTCCTTCCTCCTATTAGTTGAGAAGACACAACATTTCAAAAGAACTGGAGAAAATTAATTTTGAAATTGAGAAGAAAATACATGTAATAGGTATATTGATATTGCACTTTCTCTTTCATCTTTCCCTTCCTTTTCCTCCTGTCCTTCTTCTTGTTCTTCCAGTCTTCAAGTCTTTCTGTTATTAGAATAGATTAATCTTATTAAATATGAAGTGAAGCTGAAAGCGAAAGTTTTAATTGCTCAATCGTGTCCGACTCTTTGTGACGTCATGAACTGTAGCCCTCCAGCCTTTTCTGTCCATGGAGTTTCCCAGGCAAGAATATATTGCTATTCTCTTCTCCAGGGAATCTTCCAAACCCAGGGATCAAACCTGCTCTCCAGCATTCGTAGGTGGATTATTTAGCACTGAGCCACCAGAGAAGCCCATTGTTCTTTTATACTCTTGCTAATTTTCTGTCTAGTACTTCTATCAGTTGCTGAGACTGGGATGTTTATGCTTCCAACAATAAATGTGGATTTGTCTGTTTCTTATATCCCTGTCAGCATTTGCTTCATGTATTTGAAACTGTGATTTGTTTTTGTTTTTTTTTTCAGTGAACATATTTTTGAACATCTTTTTCAGTTACACATTGCGACCTTTGTTGATTGTTCCCTTTTATCAGTATGTCAAGTTCATCTTTTCCCTAATATTTATTTTTTGTTCTTAACTTTTTAAGATGGTTTAAAACTCAACATTCAGAAAACTACTATCATAGCATCCAGTCCCATCACCTCAAGGCAAATAGATGGGGAAACAACAGAAACAGTGACAGACTTTATTTTCTTGGGCTCCAAGGTCACTGAAGATGGTGACTGCAGCCATGAAATTAAAACATGCTTGCTCCCTGGAAGAAAAGCTATGACCAACCTAGACAGCATATTAAAAGCAAAGACATTACTTTGCCACAAAGGTCTGTCTAGTCAAAGCTATGGTTTTTTTAGTAGTCATGTACAAATATGAGAGTTGGACTATAAAGAAAGCTGAGCACCAAAGAACTGATGCTTTTGAACTGTGGTGTTGGAGAAGACTCTTGAGAGTCCCTTGGACTGCAAGGAGATCCAACCAGTCCATCCTGAAGGGATTCAGCCCTAAATATTCATTGGAAGGACTGATGCTGAAGCTGAAGCGCCAATACTTTGGCCACCTGATGCCAAGAACTGACTCATTTGAAAAGACCCTGATGCTGGGAAAGAATGAAGGCGGGAGAAGGGGACAACAGAGGATGAGATGGTTGGATGCCTTCACTGACTCGATGGACACAAGTTTGAGCAAGCTCCCGGAGTTGGTGATGAACAGGGAAGCCTGGTGTGCTGCAGTCCATAGCATTCCAAAGAGTCAGACAAAACTGAGCAACTGAAGAGTTCTTTATCATTTGTTTTTTTTTTTTGATAAACTTCCTCTAGTCAATCTTTAAGAGCATCTCTGCAAGTGATAGTTTTCTTTTAAGTTTTTCTTTTGGACTCAGATTTCTCTGGAGAGAGTTCAGCCTGGATGCCTCTGGTAATTTTTGAATAGATGGGATTAAGCTAATCTTATCATTTAGTCCCTAAATTGTATCTGACTCTGACCCCAAGTACTGTAGACTGCCAGGCTCCTCTGTCCCTGGAATTCTCCAGGCAAAAATACTGGAAAGTGAAAGTGAAGCAAGAGTCCTGGAGTGGGATGCTATTTCCTTCTCCAGAGGATCTTCCTAACCCAGGGACTGAACTTGGGTCTCCATCATTGTAGGCAGACGCTTTGCCATCTGAGCCACCAGGGAAGTCCAGGAAATACTGGAGTGGGTAGCTATTCCTTCCTCCTGTTCCCAGGAGATCCTTCTGACCCAGGGATTGAACTCAGGTCTCCTGGATTGCAGGACATTCTTTACTGCCTGAGCCACCAGTACTTTCCTGATGACTCAGCAGGTAAACAATCCACATGCAATGCAGGAGACACTGGTAACTCAGATTCATCCCTGGTTGGGAAAGCTCCGTAAAGGAGGAAATGGCAACTCACTCCAGTATTCTTGATTGAAAAATCACATGGGAAAGAAGCCTGGCAGGCTACAGTCCGTAGGATCGCAAAAAATAAGACACGACTGAGTGACTAATATTTTCACTTTCAGATATCATTCTATGTAATATAAGTTGGAAATATTCTATTCCACAGATATAATATTGGGAATTTGGCTAAAATAGCATTTTGTGTCTGTGTGACTCATGTTATATCCATTTGGCCTAATTCTCCTTTCAACATAGCTGTGTGAACAGTCCATGCATGTTTCTCATTTCCCACCTGAAAAATATGTAATAGCGGTGCTTTTTCAACTCATTCTCTGACTTCAATATCCTCACTTTACTTATGAACATTTTGCCTCGAATTCCCTCTGTCTCTACTTAAAACTGATCTATAATTTTTTTTTCCAGGTTTCCTCCTTCCTATGCTTTTGATTTAAGCACCCAGGACATTCCCTAACAATGTTGTGCCTGCAGATAACATTTCCCCCTGCTTTATCCTGATATAAAGGGGAAACTTAGGGAGACATGCAATGACAACTACTTGGTACATGGATGAGAAAATAGAGCTTTAAAAAATGCTTTGGATTAACTTTAAACTACATGTCGCTTATATGAATATATTTCAATGAATCTTGCATCATCCTTTATACATGTTTATTTATCATGTTGATTTTCTTTAGCTGTACTTCAATATTAATATTAAATCAAAGTCACTACCGCTTAATAAATGTGAAAAGTTAGCCAATATGATGTATATAATCTCCCCTTCAGTTTTCAAGGGCTTCCTGAATTGATGATATGTGGATTTTTCAAAAAACTTCTTAGTGAAAATATAAATTAATATAAACTATATCCTCTTCTACTTACCATCCAGATAGAGAAGGCAGCATTTTCATAAATACTGGAAATCCACTAAGTGTTGACAGCTTTATTATTGGATTAACATCTTATTCTTACCAGAAAAATTTTGTGAATGTTTAGGTCATCCATTTTGCTCACTCTGAAAGTCAATATCCACTGCCAACTATAGATTCATTTGTCAAACTAACAAGAATAATAATAAATTTCACTTGCATGGCCTCCTTCCAGATGTGTCCTTCCACAACCCCGCAAGATCATTTCTCATTGCACTTAACCACAATGTGACCCATTAATGGATTTTAATTTTATAGTTACCTTTATTGTATTTCTACTAGAGAAAAGATGGCAGTAGAACTCATTTTTCTTTTTACTCCTAGAATTATATTTTGCAACTCAGTTATAAACTTATCATGTGAATATTTAAGAATCATAAAAATAGTCTACAAATTAATTCCTTCCACAGGAGGTATTTCACTGTTATGAAAGAATACATCTGTTATGTATTTGTTATGTATTTCAAATGTTATGTGTTTAAAGGTTTCTTTATTGATTATTTAACATTTAGGACACTCTAGTTCTTTGTAAGATGAAACTACAGCATTCTTATGAATGACACAATATGAAACCCAAAAGAAATTGGAAATAATCTGGCCTAAGTCCCTCTTTTATTATTAGTGTTTTTTAACTGATGATATGTGTTATTGAGACCTATGCTCAGTGACTTGTCTGACAGTAATTAGCACAGCTGATGACAGAAAAAGGGAAAAATCAAATCTTCCTATTAACCACTGCTTTCCAATAATCCTCTACTTCAGTGATCATAGTATATAATTTCAGTCAACACCTATATCATCATAATTAACTATTTACTAATATGAGAAATAGATTTCCATATATACTGTGTAACAGATCTTATTTTAAGAACTTGGCATATGCAGTGAACAAAGTAGACTAAAATTCTTGCCTTTATTTTCACTAAGCATGATACATGAATATATTATATTTAAATTGATCTAAGTGCTTTTGAACTGTGGTATTGGAGAAGATTCTTGAGAGTCCCTTGGACTGCAAGGAGATCCAACCAATCCATTCTGAAGGAGATCAGCCCTGGGATTTCTTTGGAAGGAATGATGCTAAAGCTGAAACTCCAGTACTTTGACCACCTCATGAGAAGAGTTGACTCATTAGAAAAGACTCTGATGCTGATAGGAATTGGGAGCAGGGGGAGAAGGGGACGACAGAGGATGAGATGGCTGGATGGCATCACTGACTCGATGGATGCAAGTCTGAGAGAACTCCGGGAGTTGGTGATGGACAGGGAGGTTTGGCGTGCTGCGATTCATGGGGTCGCAAAGAGTTGGACACGACTGAGCGACTGAACTGAACTGAACTGAAGTGATATGGAATAAAGAAAGATATCAGGATAAGGAGGTTTAGCGTGTAAATGATGAGGAGCAGCAAGTAGAATTAGAGAGACTGTTGCGATTTGAAATAGGTTCCCTGGACAGACTCTACCATAAAAGTGGAATTTGAGCAAAGATTGGAAGTATGATAGTTATCCAGATGGATATAATGGAGAACAATCTAGGCAGATGATATATTATGTGCAAAATCCCTGAGCTATATGAGAGGGATACCAACATGGTGATCATTGGAAATAGTAGGAGGTGAAACATAGAGGAGGAACTTGTGAATCAGTCCATAAAGGGCATTTCATCTGATATAAGGGCTTCATGTTTTACTATATAAAATATGCGACACCATTGTAAGATGTTGAATATGATGGAAGAAATTTTCACATACAGAGGTATGGAGAAGTCATTCTGGTTTATATATGATTTGGACTGAACTTTATGTTAACTAGAAAAGCCTGTCTTATGACCTGTCAAACATGCATTGTACATTGGCTTTGACCATTAAAGAAAGAATGTAATTAAAATAAAAGTGAAGTAACTTTTCAGGTCTCCACTAACTTTTCAGTGGAGTCAAGTAACCACTGAGATTGTGGTTTCAGACATATTACTTCATCACTGAAAACTTGCATTTTCTGACCTCTATCAAACTCAAGGATACTACCAGCTATTCTCTAAACAATATTTGCTAGAAAGTTTCAGCTACAACTTTATGGTCTCAAGGTTTCCCCGTGTATATATGTAATCATTTTGAATCCCCATACATCCTTGCTTAACAAACATCTTTACTTCTTGACAGCTCCAGTTAGAATTTTTGATTTAAAAAAAAAATGTAATTTTGAGGTTTTTCACTTTTATAAACCTTCTCCATTTTGTAGTCCAGTGGGATACAACTCAAGTACTTCTTGAATCTCTGGGGTCTCTGCAGTCTGCCAACCCCAGATCAACCTCCTGTTCACCATGCGAGCCACATCTTCTTTGAGCCCCCCTTGACAATGCATGTGTGTTGACTTCAAAATACTTGAAATTCATGAAAATCATTATGAGTTCATCTTCTTTGACTTTGCATATTCTTTTCCTCTGTATGAATATTCTTTTACTTTCTTGATAACTCAGAAAGTTAAATTCCTTATCAATGTCCAGTTCAAATGTCCTCTTTTAAAGTAATAATCAGTTCAGTTCAGTTCAGTTCAGTCGCTCAGTCGTGTCCGACTCTTTGCGACCCCATGAATTGCAGCACACCAGGCTTTATTCTTTTACTTTCTTGATAACTCAGAAAGTTAAATTCCTTATCAATGTCCAGTTCAAATGTCCTCTTTTAAAGTAATAATCAGTTCAGTTCAGTTCAGTTCAGTCGCTCAGTCGTGTCCGACTCTTTGCGACCCCATGAATTGCAGCACACCAGGCTTCCCTGTCCATCACCAACTCCCGGAGTTCACCCAAACTCATGTCCATCGAGTCAGTGATGCCATCCAGCCATCTCATCCTCTGTCGTCCCCTTCTCCTGCCCCCAATCCCTCCCAGCACCAGAGTCTTTTCCAATGAGTCAACTCTTCACATGAGGTGGCCAAAGTATTGGAGTTTTAGCTTTAGCATCAGTCCTTCCAAAGAACACCCAGGATTGACCTCCTTTAGAATGGGCTGGTTCCCTTTCCCAACTCCATCAAAAGGAATAATCACGTATTACTTCATGAAAGTTCTCTTGTATTTTATCTTTGCAGCCATCACATTGTATTATGATACTTTGTGTCATAAGTTCTTACTTCCATTAATCTCCCAAAGGCAGAAACTGCATCTCATTGACAAGGAAGTTTTCTTTAATTATCTTTTTTTTTTTTCCTCCCATCACATGGTATGTGGTGATCTTAGTTCCCCAACAGGGATGGAACCTCTGTTGCCCACAGTGGAACCATGGATATGTAAACCCTGGACCACCAGGGAAGTCCATAAATTATTATTTTTTAACTTTCTTTCATCCTGAGCCTAGTTTAATGCCTCAAATATAATGGATTAGCAATAGATAATTTTGAATGTAATTAAATGGACCTCTTTTAATATAACCACTGGAGGCCCTGGGGAAATAAAAGATATGTGAAGGACATCCTCTTGAGGGGCAAGCACAGATGGCTAGAGATAAAAACTCCCCTGCCACCTCACTAATAGTAATAGCAGCAATATCATGACTCAAATATTAAGCTTCATGAACTATTTTTCATTTTGAAGACCTTACTTTCAATGCTTCTAGACTTTATTGAAGAGTTAAAAAATAATTCTCATTTCTTAAAATAGAAATTTGACTAATTTTGCATAAAATTTTGAGCTCTCAGGTTTGTATCAATTTAAATTTTAATGGAGAAGATATGACCTATCTATAATTTGCTTTTCTATATTTGTTAAAAAAAATAAAAACATATAAACCATACTTAATTGATGTTTAAGCATGCTTAATTTAGAGTTTGGAAGTTTATAGAAGGATGTATTTCTTGCAAAATGAAAATAAGAAATCATACAAACACTTTGTTATATTTTTCCTGTGACTTCACAATACACTTGTCATGATTTGATGGTACTTGAGACATTTGTCTTTCATTAACTTTTTAAAAGTTTTATTAAAATATAATTGATTTACAATGTTGTGTTAAGTTCAAATGTACAATAAAGTGATTCCATTATACATGTATATATAAAAATAAATTTATTTTTTTTACATTCTCTTCAATTATAGGTTATTATAGGATATTGAGCAGAGCTTCCCAGGTGGTTCAGTAGTAAAAAATCTGCCTATCAATGCAGGAGACACAGGAAATGTGGGTTTAATCCTTGTATCAGGAAGATCCCCTGGAAGAGGAAATGGCAATCCACTCCAGTAATCTTGCCTGGAAAATCCCATGAAAAGAAGGGCCTTGAGTGCTACAGTCCATGGAGTCACAAAGAGTTGGACACAACTGAGCATACACACACACACAAACACACAGGATATTGAGTTCAGTTCCCTGTTCCATGCAGAAGATTCTTGTGGTTATCTACTTTATATATAATAATGTGTATATTTAATTCATTGTATTTTTAATGTACTATTTAAAATTTTCTGAAAAAAGATAATTAAACTACCTCTAAAAAATAATAATCTACTGTCTTCAAATTTACTGACAAAAAAAGCTTCATTTAATGTGATTTTCTATTTTATATGACCTATATTATATTATTAATTTCAATGAAATATTCATTTCAATCTTATAATATAGATTTAAGTATTTAAGATAACATTAACTTTTCAAGAATAATACTTTCTCATATTGTGGTTTGATGTTCTCTCTAACCATACTTCAGTTCAGTTCAGTTGAGTCATTCAGTTGGGTCCACCTCTTTGGGATCGCATGGACTACAGATTGCCAGGCCTCCCTGTCTATCACCAACTCCTGGAGTTTACTCAAACTCATGTCCATTGAGTCAGTGATGCCATCCAACCATCTCATCCTCTGTCATCCCCTTCTCCTTCTGCCTTAAATCTTTCCCAGCATCAGGGTCTTTAGTTCTTTGTATCACATGGCCAAAGTATTGGCGTTTCAGCTTCAACATTAGTCCTTCCAATGAACACTCAGGATTGATCTCCTTTAGGATGAACTGGTTGGATCTCCTTGACATCCAAGGGACTCTCAAGAGTCTTCTCCAACACCACAGTTCAAAAGCATCAATTCTTCAGTGCTCAACTTTCTTTATAGTCCAACTCTCACATCCATACATGACTACTGAAAAAACCATAGCTTTAACTAGGTGGACCTTTGTTGACAAAGTAATGTCTATGCTTTTAATATGCTGTCTAGGTTGGTCATAGCTTTTCTTCTGCAGAGCAAGCATCTTTTAATTTCCTGGCTGCAGTAACCATCTGCAGTGATTTTGGAGCCCAAAATATAAAGTCTGTCACTGTTTCCACTGTTTTCCCATCTATTTGTCATGAGGTGATGGGACCAGATGATCTTAGTTTTCTAAATGTTGAGTTTTAAGTCAACTTTTTCGCTCTTCTCCTTCACTTTCATCAAGAGGTTCTTTGCATACTTAAATAACTGGAAAGAAAGGGCAGCACAAAATATTACAAAGATATGTATTAGCAAGAAAGTTCAGATATACCTGCTTTTGCATTTGATGTTCAAGTTTTTGGATATTTTACAGATTGAATCTCCAATATTTCTTTCTATAACTTTTGCATCTATTCAGATATACCAGGATGGTTTTGAGTTTCTTAGACTTTCTCATCTTTTATATCTAACTTTTGCCCTCTCAATTAAAGTTGCTTATAGGACACCTTGTATAAGTATATAAACATTGTATGTGTGAGTTTATATGGAATCTGTCAACTTTATTTTGTAGTCAAGCTATATAATTTCAAATTTATAGCTGCTTGGAAATGCTTATAATTCTCTTCATCAAAATGATGCTTAAAAGCCCATCTATGTTAATTAATAGGAACAAATTTATGTTTTGTTATAAAAAGTACTTATTAAGGTGAAAAGAGTGTTACCCAAGAAGAAAAAAAAAAAAGTGTTTGAAAAAGGATGAAGATTCCAATGATACAATGTAGTGGTTCAAAAACTACCATGACTTTCAGCTGTAAGTGGTTCTATTAGATATCCATTATAGATTTCTAAAGCAGAACTTGTTACAAACATAAAATTTTGAAGTAGCAGTTTTATTGCTTCTGTTGATATTTTCATTGTAAAAGAGATTTCACTTGGAAAAATGTCTTTTATGAAGTAATTCTCAATTTTCATGGCCTGTGTAACATGTGCAAAATAAGATGGTCTTCTCTGCTGTATAAAAAATAGGGTTCATTGTTAATTTACTTTTGTCTGAACAATGGATCTACAGGCTTAGTAATAGCTTCAGTTACTGAACACATGTAAATTTTGTTTTTAAAATTCAAACAAATAGAAAAATATAATTAAGGCTATTAATAAAGAAAACTTCCTTGGTGACTCAGATGGTAAAGCATTTCCCTACAATGCAGGAGACCCAGGTTCAATCCCTGGGTTGGGAAGATCTCCTGGAGAAGGCAATGGCAACCCACTCCAGTAACTTGCCTTCCCCCCCCCAAAAAAAAGGGGGGCTCAAAGGAATATGCAATGAAGCAGGGCAAAGGCTAATAGAGTTTTTCCAAGAGAGTGCACTGGTCATAGCAAACACCCTCTTCCAACAACACAAGAGAAGACTCTATACATGGACATGGTCAACACTGAAATCAGATTGATTCTATTCTTTGCAGCTAAAGATGGAGAAGCTCTATACAGTCAGCAAAAACAAGACTGGGAGCTGACTGTGGCTCAGATCAGGAACTCCTTATTGCCAAATTCAGACTGAAATTGAAGAAATTAGGGAAAGCCATTAGACCATTCAGGTATGACCTAAATCAAATTCCTTATGATTATACAGTGGAAGTGAGAAATAGATTTAAAGGACTAGATATGATAGACAGAGTGCCTGATGAACTATGGATGGAGGTTTGTGATATTGTACAGGAGACAGGGATGAAGACCATCCTCATGGAAAAGAAATGCAAAAAAGCAAAATGGCTGTCTGGGGAGGCCTTACAAGTAGCTGTGTAAAGAAGAGAGGTGAAAAAACAAAGGAGAAAAGGAAAGATATAAGCACCTGAATGCAGAGTTCCAGAGGATAGCAAGGAGAGATAAGAAAGCCTTCCTCAGTGATCAATGTAAAGAAATAGAGGAAAACAACAGAATGGGAAAGACTAGAAATCTCTTCGAGAAAATTAGAGATATCAAGGGAACATTTCATGCAAAGATGGGCTCGATAAAGGACAGAAATGGTATGGACCTAACAGAAGCAGAAGATATTAAGAAGAAGTGACAAGAATACACAGAAGAACTGTACAAAAAAGATCTTCACAACCCAGATAATCACGATGGTGTGATCATTCATCTAGAGCCAGACACCCTAGAATGTGAAGTCAAGTGGGCCTTAGAAAGCATCACTACAAATGAAGCTAGTGGAGGTGATGGAATTCCAGTTGAGCTATTTCAAATCCTGAAAGATGATGCTGTGAAAGTGCTGCACTCAATATGCCAGCAAATTTGGAAACCTCAACAGTGGCCACAGGACTGGAAAAGGTCAGTTTTCATTCCAATCCCAAAGAAAGGCAATGCCAAAGAATGCTCTAACTACCACACAATTGCATTCATCTCACACACTAGTAAAGTAATGCTCAAAATTCTCCAAGCCAAGTTCAGCAATACGTGAACCGTGAACTTCCAGATGTTCAAGCTAGCTTTAGAAATGGCAGAGGAACGAAAGATCACATTGCCAACATCCACTGTATCATAGAAAAAAGAAGAGAGTTCCAAAAAAGCATCTATTTCTTCTTTATTGACTACGCCCAAGCCTTTGACTGTGTGGATCACAATAAACTGTGTAAAATTCTTCAACAGATGGGAACAGATGGGAATATCAGACCACCTGACCTGCCTCTTGAGAAATCTGTATGCAGGTCAGGAAGCAACAGTTAGAACTGGACATAGAACAACAGACCGGTTCCAAATAGGAAAAGGAGTATGTCAAGGCTGTATACTGTCACCCTGCTTATTTAACTTATATGCAGAGTACATCATGAGAAACACTGGGCTGGAAGAAACACAAGCTGGAATCAAGATTGCCGGGAGAAATATCAATAACCTCAGATATGCAGATGACACCACCCTTATGGCACAAAGTGAAGAGGAACTAAAAAGCCTCTTGATGAAAGTGAAAGTAGAGAGTGAAAAAGTTGGCTTAAAGCTCAACATTCAGAAAACGAAGATCATGGCATCTGGTCCCATCACTTCATGGGAAATAGATGGGGAAACAGTGGAAACACTGTCAGACTTTATTTTGGGGGGCTCCAAAATCACTGCAGATGGTGATTGCAGCCATGAAATTAAAAGACACTTACTCCTTGGAAGGAAAGTTATGACCAACCTAGATAGCATATTCAAAAGCAGAGACATTATTTTGCCAGCAAAGGTCTGTCTAGTCAAGGCTATGTTTTTTCCAGTGGTCATATATGGATGTGAGAGTTGGACTATTAGAAAATTGAGGGACAAAGAATTGATGCTTTTGAATTGTGGTATTGGAGAAGACTTTTGAAATTCCCTTGGACTGCAAGGAAATCCAACCAGTCCAGCTTAAAGGAGATCAGTCCTGGGTGGTCATTGGAAGGACTGATGCTATAGCTGAAACTCCAATACTTTGGCCCCCTCATGGGAAGAATTGACTCATTGGAAAAGACCCTGATGCTGGGAGGGATTGGGGGCAGGAGGAGAAGGGGACAACAGAGGATGAGATGGCTGGATTACATCACTGAGTTGATGGACATGAGTCTGAGTGAATTTTGGTAGTCAGTGATGGACAGGGGGCCTGGCGTGCTGCAATTCATGGAGTCACAAATAGACACGACTGAGTGACTGAACTGAACTGAACTGATTAATAAAGAAAATAGCAATGTTAAAGCTGACTTAGAATTGTATATTAGAATAGAATTTACATAAAATAATATTAAGTAGTTAACAGATAATTTGATATATTGATGACATACTTCATTATTATCTTAATCTTTCCAGGTTTTCAAGAAATGTTAAGTATCTGCTAGCTTCTGGTTCTTAGGCATAAAGAATTAGAGAACTAATTATTAGTTTCTGTACTACTAGTTTGGGCCTCCTAAGTGGTGCTATTCATAAAATGCCCACCTGCTAAATCAGGAGATGTAGGAGAACATGAGTTCAATCCCTGGGTTGGGAAGATAACCTGGAGGAGGCTTCTTCCCTGGAGAATCCCACAGAAAAACAAGCTTGGTGGGCTTCAGTCCATAGGTTCACAAGAGTTGGACATGACTAAACCACAACCACCTTTTTTGAGCAATTTTCTCAAAACCCATTTTTCTATGAGAACTGGAAACTCTTTTTGCCTGGAATCTGTCTTAGTTTTAATGAAGTTTCATCTCACATTTTTTCATTTCTTATTCTAATTGCTGTATTAAACTCTGGTTTTCCTCTCAGGTGATAAAAGGGATATAGTTATGCTCTCAAAGCTGGTGAAAATTACAGAAAATACTCTAAGTATCCAGATGCAATAACTTTCAGTAGTAAATTAATACTTGTATATATTTAAATACAATTTTAAAACATTTGAGATACACAACAGAACTGCAGATGAGAAAATTGATTCTGGTGCTAGATTGATAAAACTGGAATTAGAGTTTTGTCACTTCACTTTCACTTTTCACTTTTCACTTTCATGCATTGGAGAAGGAAATGGCAACCCACTCCAGTGTTCTTGCCTGGAGAATCGCAGGGACAGAGGAGCCTAGCGGGCTGCCGTCTATGGGGTCGCAGAGAGTCGGACACAAATAAAGCGACTTAGCAGCAGCAGCAGCAGCACTTATTCTCTATTTTACTTGGCTCAGCTATTTAAATGGCTGAGCCATTAATGACTTTAATAATAATAACTTTCTCTTCTAGTAATTGTGAAGATCATATCCATTAATACATATAAAACATATAGAATGGTGGCTGTACACAATGAATAAGTATTCATAAATTAGCAATAAAATCATGGTTTAGACACCTGATCTTATGAAATATAAAAGAATCAGACCACTGTAAGAATTAGAAATTTAGAAATACTTTAATCTAGCCCTTTTCATATAGCTTCTTTTGTTTCTTACTGTGGCAGTTTTAATATTTTTTTAATTTTTCTATAATGTATACTTTTCCATTTAAGAATTTTTCATTATGTTTTATTTAGTACTGAAATAAAATCAAAATAGTAAGGCTTATTGTAAAATAGTAAAATTATGGCAGATTTTCAAAAATTTCTATATAGTTACTTTAATTTTATAATAAAAATTACCTTTATGAATTCTAATTTATGTGGTTTCTGATCTTTATCTGGAAATAAAGCAGGGAATTTTCTTTAAAAAGATGCTTCTCTAAAGGCAGTGTCACTCAAATGTTTTCATAAACTCTGAATTGATGTTAAGAACACAAAGAAAAGAAAAAGAACAAGAAAACCATGAGTGGACACAGAGAACCTGCTATGGAAATCTGTGCTTAGCTCTATCAGCTCTGGTGTCACTTAGGCTTTTACTTTAATCAATGTGCAAATGTGACAAACAGTACATAAATGTTATAGAAACTAGCTTAATATCAGCTGATATTAAGGACACAGTATCAAAACTGAAATGGCACAGAAAATCCATGTTTGTCTCAGGTAATTAACCAACAAATAAATAGATCTGCATAAAATACTGGATTGTGTAGCCTTTCCCTTCTCCAGGGAATCTTCCCCACCTGAGGAAGGAACCTAGGGTCTCCTGCATTGCAGGTAGATTCTTAATCGTCTGAGCCACCAGGGAACATATTTTCTAAAAGTGAATAATTAAAGAGGCAATGTGATGGAAAGTTGCATTTCTTTAAAAAATAAATGGTGCTTGATGGTTAATTTTATGTGTTGATTTTACTGAGACACAGTACCCAGATATTTAAATCAAACTTTATTTTGGATGTTTCTCTGAAGGTGCTCTGAATGAGATTTGCCTTTAAATTGATGGACTTTGAGGAAAGCAGATACCCTTCATAATGTGGAGTTTAGGATTCCAATTCATTGAAAATCTAAATAGCTCAAAATGCTGGCCTTGCCCTAGATGAGAAAGTTCACCAAGCCAACTTCCTTTGGGCTCTGTGTGCAAAGCTGGGTCTTCCCGGCTTGTCAACACACTGCCTTTGAACCCAAACTGCAACAGTTTCCTAAGTCCCGAGGCTTACAAACTCTTATCAGTTTTTAGACTCACCAGCAATGGCACCCCACTCCAGTACTCTTGCCTGGAAAATCCCATGGACAGAGGAGCCTGGTGTGCTGCAGTCCATGGGGTCGCTAAGAGATGGACATGACTGAGCAACTCCAATTTCACTTTTCACTTTCCTGTATTGGAGAAGGAAATGGCAACCCACTCCAGTGTTCTTGCCTGGAGAATCCCAGGGATGGGGGAGCCTGGTGGGCTGCTGTCTATGGGGTCTCACAGAATTAGACATGACTGAAATGACTTAGCAGCAGCAGCAGCCTCCACAATCATCATGTGAGCCAATTTTTAAACTCTCTTCTTTATTGTTTTCTTTGTTTCTCTGTATCCATCTACCTCTTATATGTTCTGTTTCTCTAGAGAACCTCAACTAGTATAGTTCTCAGAACTTTTTCACTTACTACTTTCAGGGCTAAGGTTTGTCCTTGATCTCTCATGCCCTGAATCCAAGATTCTGAAGGGTAAAACTATGATTTTTAGTTTAGTCTTTTTAAATTAAAACCCCAGAGAAGGGAAAGGTTACCCACTCCAGCATTCTTGCCTGGAGAATTCCATGGACTGTATAGTCCATGGGATCGCAAAGAGTCAGACAAAACTGAGCAACTTTCACTTTTAAATTAAAAGGTAAAGAGAGAAATAAACAAATCCAAGAGATTATATGAAAAAATGCTGTGTCAAAAGTAGTATTTTCATAGCCATCTTTTCATTTTTTGAATGTTATATATTTTTGCATTTAACAGATTTATGTTATAATTATTTTAAAAGTGTGGACACAATCTATTCTAAATTATAGAATAGTTTTAAGTGATTTTTTAATTTTTTTCTTGGAAGAAATTTATTGCATTCACAGAATTAATAAATGCTTGTCCCCCCTTCCCTCACCATTTAAACACTACCATAACCATTTATATATATATATATATATATATATATTTAGCAAACTGTAAACTGTAAATGTGGTGATTTATTGCTGTTCAGTTGCGAAGTCCTGACAGATTCTTGTGATCTCATGGAATGTAGCCCTCCAGGCTCCTCTGTCCTTGGGATTTTCCAGGCAAGTATACTGGAGTAAATTGCCATTTCCTTTTCTAGGGGATCTTCCCAACCCAGGGATCCAACCCATGTCTCCAGTACTGCAGGCAGATTTTTCACCACTGAGCCACCCTGGAAGTCAAAAGTGAAGATTAGGACACAAGAAACATATTCTAAAATCACAATGTTTGATACTGCAAAATTCCCAAATGAAAACTTCGAATCACCAAATTTAAAATCCTTTAAAGTTCTATTCCTCTGTTTATACAGATTGTTTTGCATTTCCAACTTTTCCCCTTATATTTACAAAAGCTATATTATATGTAGTAGTCTTTTAACCAATATTTATCACACAGCTGGCTTGAATGTGGTTTTGGAAAAACAAGGGTGAAAATAGATAAAGATAGAATGAAAACATCTCTACTTAAATTTTAATATTGTTTTTGGTTAAGAACATGGGTTCAGACAAACAGGAGTTGAAATGACATACCTTAGTTATCAGTTGCAGGCCCAGTGATTCACCTAATAGACTTCAATTTCCACAGTGTAAACTGGAGTGGATAATGTTATCCACGCAGAGAGCCACTAAGAAAATTAGCAGTGACATGAAGTCCATGTCTCAGTCGGGCACCTGGCACAGTAAGCTGTCCTCACTGCTAACTAATATCCCTATGTCTAAAGTCTGCAAAGCTGATGCTTATTGCCCTATGCCATATCACAGTCACTATTATCCACTACCTGGCTTTGTCCACCCTGTTATCATCTGGACTTTTTACAAAGCTCCATCCTGGACATTGCTGCTTGTTTTAACAGCTTGTCAGAATCAATATTAGAATAATAGCATCCACGTTTCTATGAAGATTAGGAGTAAATTGAAGGCAATTTAGTCTATCCTTGGTTAGATAGCATTTTATTTAAGCTGTTCAAAGAAAAATCAATTTTAATCTTTAACTTTGTAGTATCTCCTGCTAAAATATTTTATCATCTCCCAGAAATTCTCCCCATACCTTGCCTATATTAGAGTGTTGCCCTTCCCTTCACACTTTTTTTTCTGTGTGATTGGGTCTGTTGGAGATCACTTGGGTAGCATTCTTTTACAGAGAGCTCTTACATGCCATGCATTACCATTTGGCTTCTCTCAGTGTTTTTACCTCCAGAATAATCCTTCTTTGCTTTTCTTTATAACTAATTTTAAATCTTAAGCTGACTCCAATGCCTTCTTCTGAACTCTCTGCATTTCATATACAGAATTCATTTTGATCACAAAAAAACAAGTCACTGATGAAAATAATAATTCCAGCATGATTCTCAATGCAGGGTTCCTATTTAAGAATTCAGCAGTGTGTTTGCCTTCCCCAGGGCTGCATTGCTGATCATAGTTTGTTATGACACTTAGCTATTTTTTCTGCCATACTCACATTTCTTGTATTTTTGCAATAAAAATTTAGTTTTCTCTTCAGATATGCAGCCCTCATCTTATCTTGACTGCATTTTTTTCCATGTGTTTTCCCATTCAACAAGGTCACTTTGAATGGTGATTTTATCTTCTACATTTTTAGATACCTTCCTTCTCCCTCTTATTTAATGTCTGCCAAGTTAATGACTGCAGAGAATATTCCATCATCCTGATTTCATAGTGCCCTCTGTTAAATAATTCAAGGATTAATACTAGACACATTTCTACTAAGTAGTACATTTCTACTAAGAATGTCATTCATGCAGTGGTTATTTAGGTTTTCTTTAATTGATTAGCCCAAGCATGGAACTAAAGTTCATGGTTTTGACATCTTTTAATGATGACTACTTAAAATTTCGAATTGACTGACTAGTAACAAATTGAGTGTAACCTGTATGCCCTAATATTCAACACTATTGTTTGATTCTAATGCCTTTTGAGATTTATCTCCTTCTATTTTTCTAGCCTGTAAATGTTAGTTTTAAGTATGAAGACTCATCTGTGATATGTTGGTGTGGAAAGGGAGAAAAACTATTATGAATAGGAATGTTACATTATTTACTCTTTTATTCTTTCAGTTTCATTAATGTATTGTGCAATGGGCTGAAGATTTGATAATGAAACAATACAGAATACATGGTCATGCTATAAAATTATATTTTGGAGATAAATATTTAGGAATACAACTAAAAAATGTGACATATTCATTGATAAGGAAGATAACACCTTCAGATAGAGCCCATAGAAATGGCTTCTATTGCAGACAAGTGTGGAGAAGGTGATTAGGATGGTATTTGGAGGTGAGGCACTTGGACAGTAATTAGCTCATAAAGATGAATACTTCATAAATGGGATTAGTGTTCTTATAACTTTCTATGAAGTTATAAAAAAGCATTATTATTTTCTCCATTAGGTAGATGCAAAATAGAAGAAAAACAGAATGTCTGTGATAAGCAAAAGTCAGTGATAAGGCTTCTAAGACAAGGCACTCTAGGGTGAGTTGGTAACATACAGTTGTTGGGATATTTGTATTAGTATAAAGGCATTAAGCTTACCCTACTTATCCTGCCTTTCTCATATAGAATCCATTTATCCCTCCTCTAGGGAGACAGCCCAAATGACCCATTCCATTATGTTTTCAACTTCAAATTCAAAATCAGTTCTCTTATAAGGTCTGCATTACCACCTTGCAACCTGGCAATCAATAAACCAAAAGTCAACTTTTCCTACTCAGGGATATCAGATATACAAGATGAGAAAAAGTCCTGGATATCCCAAACTAAATCTGCCAGTAGGAAAAACAAAGAGTAGGAAACATAACTGCTGTCACTGATAGAGGCAAATTATCAAATCCAACAGGTTTAAGAATAGTGACAATTTTCTTCTCTTCAGTTCAGTTCAGTCCCTCAGTCTTGTCCAACTCTTTGCAACCCCGTGAATCACAGCATGCCAGGACTCCCTGTCCATCACCAACTCCCAGAGTTCACTCAGACTCATGTCCATCGAGTCAGTGATGCCATCCAGCCATCTCACCCTCTGTCGTCTGCTTCTCCTCCTGCCCCCATTCCCTCCCAGCATCAGGGTCTTTTCCAATGAGTCAATTCTTTCCATGAGGGGGCCAAAGTATTGAAGTCTCAGCTTTAGCATCAGTCCTTTTAATGAACACCCAGGACTGATCTCCTTTAGGATGGACTTGTTGGACCTCCTTGCAATCCAAGGGACTCTCAAGAGTTTTCTCCAACACCACAGTTTAAAAGCATCAGTTCTTCAGCGCTCAGCTTTCTTCACAGTCCAGTTCAGTTCAGTTCAGTTCAGTCGCTCAGTTGTGTCCGACTCTTTGCGACCCCATGAATTGCAGCACGCCAGGCCTCCCTGTTCATCACCATCTCCCGGAGTTCACCCAGACTCATGTCCATCGAGGCCGTGATGCCATCCAGCCATCTCATCCTCAGTCGTCCCCTTCTCCTATGCCCCCAATCCCTCCCAGCATCAGAGTCTTTTCCAGTGAGTCAGCTCTTCGCATGAGGTGGCCAAAGTACTGGAGTTTCAGCTTCAGCATCATTCCTTCCAAAGAAATCCCAGGGTTGATCCCCTTCAGAATGGACTGGTTGGATCTCCTTGCAGTCCAAGGGACTCTCAAGAGTCTTCTCCAGCACCACAGTTCAAAAGCATCAATTCTTCAGCGCTCAGCCTTCTTCACAGTCCAACTCTCACATCCATACATGACCACAGGAAAAACCATAGCCTTGACTAGACAGACCTTAGTCGGCAAAGTAATGTCTCTGCTTTTGAATATGCTATCTAGGTTGGTCATAGCTTTTCTTCCAAGGAGTAAGCGTCTTTTAATTTCATGGCTGCAGTCACCGTCTGCAGTGATTTTGGAGACCAAAGAATTACAGTCTGCCACTGTTTCCACTGTTTCCCCATCTATTGCCCACGAAGTGATGAGACCAGATGCCATGATCTTCGTTTTCTGAATGTTGAGCTTTAAGCCAACTTTTTTACTCTCCTCTTTCACTTTCATTAAGAGGCTTTTTAGTTCCTCTTCACTTTGTGCCATAAGGGTGGTGTCATCTGCAGATCTGAGGTTATTGATATTTCTCCCGGCAATCTTGATTCCAGCTTGTGTTTCTTCCCGCCCAGTGTTTCTCATGATGTACTCTGCATATAAGTTAAATAAGCAGGGTGACAATATACAGCCTTGACGTACTCCTTTTCCTATTTGGAACCAGTCAGATGTGTATAAGAGACAGCCCTTAAAGTCAGACACTGTTTCCACTGTTTCCCCATCTACTAGCCATGAAGTGATGGGACCAGATGCCATGATCTTAGTTTTCTGAATGTTGAGCTTTTCTTCTCTTACTGTTAGGTAAATTGTCTCACTACTTCATCTTCTAGTCTCCTATTTCATGCTGGCGAGACTCCCATGTTCAAGGTAATGTGTGGTCCCTGAATTTGTTTCTGAGGAATTCTTGATTATATGCTCCATTTGGAGAATATGAAAGCTTGGTAAAACCTTAAAAAAAGAGAGAGTATATTAATTAAGCTATGATGGTGAGAGCAAGTGTTGGAACTGAAAGGATCATTTTTGACTAAAATATTAATTGACAGATAATGAAGAGCTACTGGAAATGGTTGCCAAAGAGAATGAAGCGTTAAAGGTAGCTTTCAGATTCAAGCAAAGTATGCAGGAGAATGGCAATGCCACAGACAGCACCAGACCTCTCCCCCTCTACTCTGAAGAAATATGTCTATACCACAGCACAGTGTGTTAAAGTAACTTCTCTACAGAGATAAACTTAACATCTGATTATCTGATTAACACACCTAATTAATCAGAACCTCTATGATATAAATGGGCTTCCCTGGTGGCTCAGTGGTAAAGAATCTGACTGCAATGCAGGAGTTGTGGGTTCGATCCCTGGGTCAGGAAGATCCCCTAGAGAAGAGAATGGTAACCCACTCCAGTATTCTTGCCTGGAGAATCCCATGGACAGAGGAGCCTGGCAGGCTACAGTCCATAGGTCACAAAAGAGTCAGACACCATTGAGTGACTAACACACACAATGATATAAAATCCATTACAATCATACATCAATAAAATAAAATGTGTCACATACAACTGTCAAAATCAATAAATAAGTTCTACAAGTTAGGATTTTGGATAGATGGTGTCTTAAATTTTGTCATGTGTCAATGCTGTATTTGCCAATCTGCATTACATTAAAAGTTTTTCTAATTCCTTATTAGCAAGTTTAATATTGATTCTCTTCCATTTTTGTGTACCCCAAATTTTACTTTCCAATGCATGCTGGAGATCCATCCATTACTACTGTGAACAACTATGCTTTGCCCTTTTTCTGTTCCAGTACACTCAAAGATTCTATTTCTTTGCCTAGCTCATTACAGATATTAGACATTTGTATACTTCAAGGTCCAGTGAATTTAATTAGGTTTTCAGTTGGTTGGTTTACTTACTCCTTTGTATTGTGGTTCTTTGGCAACTATATTTGGGCTCTTGGTACAGAGGAATGTTACCTGAAGGAAGTTAAGAATGACATCTGATTTAATCATTGCAATTTTACGGATTGTAGGTTCTGTTTGTACAAGAGGCTGGTTTATTTATTTATTTATTTTTCCTTCTCCCAGTACTTCTGTCTCTGCTCCATGCAAGCACTTAGGCCATTATATGTTCACTGCTTTAGGGAATGGATGTGACTCAGAAGAAGGCAGGTAAGGGTCATCAATAGCCTTACGGCTTTCTAAGGCCCCCAGAGTGACAAAGAACCTACTGAATGGTTCTGATGCCCTAAAACTTGGCATAGATATAGCTGATTTAATCCTCAGAGGAACTGTAGGCAGGAAAAAGGATCAGATCAGTTGTAACTTATGTAACAGATGTTTCAAACGATTCCCATGTAAACAGACTATTGAAAGACAAATGAGTCCAGGGCAGTGCAATTATCCTCCAAACTACTGAAAAATTTAGGGGTAAGAAAGGGAACCCAACTAGAGTGAGATTAGTCATCCATCACCCTAGAAAAATGAAAATTCAAATTATAATTGGAATTATTGAAATTTATCTAATTTAAAATAGTAGTATATGCCTAGATTTTTATCCACTGCAAAAGAAAGCAAAAAAAAAAAAAAAAAAAGAAAGAAAGAAAAAGACCCTCAATTATCTATTTTTTTATTATGTTTATATTTTAGATGTGATATACTTTGCTTGTTGATTCACTATTCAGCAAGAAGATAACAACCTAGTGATTACCAAATCTAACTGTGTATAAGCACTTAATAAGTGACACAAATAAGTGAGTCTGGAGGGTCATGAAGAGTTCTGAATGATGGCAATTATGGGAGGAGAAGCGACAAAGAATACAGTCTTTCTAATGTGGACTGTGGTTACTTTGTTCCAGCTGATTATTGCATTATAGAAATGTAAGTCATGTATAGTGGCTATTTCCCTTTTTAAAAAAACAATAAACAGAGAATGCAGACTCTTTGGTCTAAGTTGGCAACATTAAGGACAGTGTGCAAGACACATAAATACCTTTTCTGTAGTTTTCGTCTTCTTTTTCATGCCATTTTGTGTTCTCTGTCTTAGAGTATTGATTTTCAAACTTATACACAGAATTGAAAACTTTTCACAAACACTGTACAGATGTCAAATGACTAGAATAACCTGCAGTGGCTCTGTCGAAGTGCTAAATGAGAGGTTAGTGCCTCAACTTCTTCATACCTTTCTTGTCCATGGTGGGAACCTCCAAGGAATAGATATTGGGGGTGATAAAGTTAATATGTATGTCAGGATCATAAAATTGAGACCATCCCTGTGGCCAGGCTCACATCACAACCTAAGCTAAGTCAGCCTACACTTATGGGAGACACTGTCAAGGAAAGCTCATATACACCAATCACAACCCTTCAGATCAGCTTTAGATAGTTTGTTATTGGTGTTGTTCAGTCGCCAAGTTGTGCCCGCCAAGTCTGCGACCGCATGGGCTATAGCACGGACAGACTCTGTCCCTCACCATGTCCATTGAATTGGCGATGCCATCCAACCATAACATCCTCTGTCACCCTCTTCTACATTACAGTGCTCTAAAAAACAGAATCTGTTGGCCTTATATAGATATTCTTGATCTCTTAGTCAATTTTGCCTTATTTCTTCAAGGCCTACTTAAACGCTATATAAAACTTGGTTTTAGCCTAAATCTCTTGGGAACAGTGCACCAAAGTTTATGAGGTTTCTGGTTTTGTTATTGCCGTACGTATGGTTTCTGTTTTTGCTACTGTTGTTCAGTTGCTAAGTAGTGTCCGACTCTTTTGTGACACCATAAACTGTCGCCCACCAAGCTCCTCGGTCCATGGGACTTCCCAGGCAAAGATGCAAGAGTGGGTTAACATTTCCTACACCAGGAGATTTTCCCAACCCAGGGATGGGATCCACGAACCCACATCTCATTTTCTTCAGTGGCAGGTGGATTCTTTACCGCTGAGCCACCAGGGAAGCGCTTGTAAGGGAATATACTCCCCCAATCCATGGACTGTTTTACTTTGAATAAACAAGAGCAAACTTGTTACAAATAAAGTTATGTCAACTGAAAAGGATACTGAACAAAAGAATTACATGTTGTTTTTAGAGAAGACAAATAATTAAAACTTTAGACTAAACAGGCTTTCCAATCAAGAAGTGGAAGAAGTATTTAGAAACATTTGGGCATTCAACAGCTTCAGCGAATATTGAGTTGACATCTAATTTAATTTAAAGAGCACATGTGGTTATTTCACAAACTAGCTGCTGGTTGAACTTTCAAAGGCTTTGCTGCTGCTGCTGCTGCTGCTGCTAAGTCAAGTCAGTTGTGTCTGACCCTGTGCGACCCTGTAGACGGCGGCCCACCAGGCTCCCTTCCCTGGGATTCTCCAGGCAAGCATACAGGAGTGGGTTGCCATTTCCTTCTCCAGTGCAGGAAAGTGAAAAGTGAAAGTGAAGTTGCTCAGTCATGTCTGAGTCTTCGCGGCCCCATGGACTGTAGCCTACCAGGCTCCTCCATCCATGGGATTTCCCAGGCAAGAGTACTGGAGTGGGTTGCCATTGCTTTCTCCTCAAATGCTTTGAGATGGAAGCAAAGATTAGTTAGAAAAATAGACTTTTAAAAATATTGCTATCACAGACCCCTAGAAAAATACTTTAAAATTACCAAGTAAGAGAAAAATACAAATGATGTTTCTCTTTATTGTCTGTTAATCAGTTAAGTTCTTTTATTACTTATAAAAGCTTTTGCATAGATTTTATTTTTTATCTATTCAAATGTGTTTTCTTTGCTTACCCAATTTAATCTTCACCACATCAAGAGTGATAAGACCACATTCTTACTCTCATTTTATTTTTAGCTTTCCTTTTCTCACTTACCTCTGACCAAGGACATTAGAAACGTCTCCATTTTCTAAATTAATTAAGAAGCTCATATTTTCCTCACTCACTCAACATTCCTATTCAGCACAGTCTGTCTTTTTCCTATAAGCTTTTTTATTTATTTTGAAAATTAGCCATCCTTGATCTAATTATGTTAGAGCTCAATGTAGCAATTACTTAGCATTTTAAATCAATGGAAACAAATAAATTAATGAGACTTCAGAAGCGACCGTTGAACATATTGCATTGTCTGTGCAGCTTTTTATCTAGCTAATAAATCAAAATATCTAAATCTATCTAATAATTGGGTCGATAACAAGAGTTTCAAGCTATGGCATATTGTTAAAAATCATCAAACATTTTACCTTTCCTCACAGACAAGTCCACAGAGATGATTCACACCCAATGTATACTTGATTAGAGCTCTAATCTCAAGACCACTTCATGGAAAAGGAGGTGCAGTCCTTGCTGTAACAAGTCAAAAACTGAGGGCCGTGCAGTAGGGCCACACTGCCATACTAGTGAAGTTCTATGGGCCATGGGAGGACTCATTCTCCCCTGTCCCTTAACTGATTAAATTTGCATAAACCAGGTAAGTGTAAGATTTACATGATTAAAATAGAAAAAAAATTTGTTCTTTCTTTTGAATTTTTTATTGTGCATTGGGTATATAGCTGATTAAGGCTTTCCCTGGTGGGTGATTCATATGTTAATAAATTCAGGAGACCCAAGTTTGATTCCTGGGTTGGAAAGATCTCTTGGAGAAGGGAAGGCTACCCACTGCATTATTCTTGCCTGGAGAATTTCATAGGATCACCAGCTCAATGGACATGAATTTAAGCAAACTTCAGGAGATAGCGAAAGTCTGGGGAGCATGGAGTGAGTGCTATAGTCCATGGGGTTCCCAAAAGAGTCAGACATGACATAGCAGCAGAACAACAACATACCTGATTAGCAATATTGTGATAGTTTCAGGTGAATAGTGAAAATTTTAAGCCATATACATACACCCATTTTCCTCTAAACCCTCCTCCCATCCACTGTGCCACAGAACATTGAGCAGAGGTTCCCTGTGCTATACAGTAGGGTCCTTGTTGGTTATCCATTTTAAATATAGCAGTATCTACATGACCATCCCAAACTCCCTAACTATTCCTTCCCCCTGTAAATCATGTTTGTCTTCTAAGTCTGGGAGTCTGTTTCTGTTTTGTAAGTTCATTTGTATCATTTCTTTTTAGATCCCACATATAACAGATGTGATATTCTCCCTTTCTGGTTCATAAATGAGCATCTTCTTGCTGTGGTTTGACATGACAAAAAAGACAAGGGAGCTTTTTGGAGTCTCTTATAATAAGGGCACATAATTTCATTCATGAAAGTTCTGTGTTCATGAGCTAATCAATTGCCAAAATTTTCATCTCTGAATATCATCACATTGGAAATTAGGTTTCAACATATGAACTTTGGAATTTCAGCATGCAAATTTTAGGAAGACACAAGTATTCAGTCTATAGCAGTCACCATAAAATAATTAATTTTCAAATCTGTTTCAGTTCAGTTCAGTCGCTCAGTCGTGTCCGACTCTTTGCGACCCCATGAATCGCAGCACGCCAGGCCTCCCTGTTCATCACCATCTCCCGGAGTTCACTCAGACTCACATCCATCGAGTCAGTGATGCCATCCAGCCATCTCATCCACGGTCGTCCTCTTCTCCTCCTGCCTCCAATCCCTCCCAGCATCAGAGTCTTTTCCAGTGAGTCAACTCTTCACATGAGGTGGCCAAAGTACTGGAGTTTCAGCTTTAGCAACATTCCTTCCAAAGAAATCCCAGGGTTGATCTCCTTCAGAATGGACTGGTTGGATCTCCTTGCAGTCCAAGGGACTCTCAAGAGTCTTCTCCAACACCACAGTTCAAAAGCATCAATTCTTCGGCGATCAGCCTTCTTCACAGTCCAACTCTCACATCCATACATGACCACAGGAAAAACCATAGCCTTGACTAAATGGACCTTAGTCGGCAAAGTAATGTCTCTGCTTTTGAAAATGCTATCTAGGTTGGTCATAACTTTTCTTCCAAGGAGTAAGCGTCTTCTAATTTCATGGCTGCAGTCACCATCAGCAGTGATTTTGGAGCCTAAAAAAATAAAGTCTGGCACTGTTTCCACTGTTTCCCCATCTATTTCCCATGAAGTGATGGGACCAGATGCCATGATCTTCGTTTTCTGAATGTTGAGCTTTAAGCCAACTTTTTC
>SJYT01050258.1:31664-75181 GCA_006410635.1 Cephalophus harveyi | reverse complement strand
GTATCCTATCATTTTGCCTGTTCATACTGTTCATGGGGTTCTCAAGGCAAGAATACTGAAGTGGTTTGCCATTCCCTTCTCCAGTGGACCACATTCTGTCAGACCTCTCCACCATGACCCGCCCGCCTTGGGTTGCCCTGCAGGCATGGCTTGGTTTCATTGAGTTAGACAAGGCTGTGGTCCTAGTGTGATTAGATTGACTAGTTTTCTGTGAGTATGGTTTCAGTGTGTCTGCCCTCTGATGCCCTCTTGCAGCACCTACCGTCTTACTTGGGTTTCTCTTACCTTGGACGAGGGCTATCTCCTCACCACCGCCCCTCCTGACCTTGAATGTGTAATATCTCCTCTAGGCCCTCCTGCGCCCGCGCAGCCACTGCTCCTTGGACGTGGGGTTGCTTCTCCTGGCCGCAGCCCCTGACCTTGGACTCGGGGTAGCTCCTCCCGGCCGTTTCTGCGCCGTAGCAGCCTGGCACACAGCCGCTGCCCCTGGCCTTGGGCGTGGGGTAACTCCTCTTGGCCGCCGCCCCTCGGGCATGGGGTCCTCCCAGCTTCTGCCCCTATTACTCATCCATAAAAAAGAATGAAATAATGCCATTTGAAACAATATGAATGAACCTAAGGATTGTCATACTGAGTGAAGTCAGTCAGACAGAGAAAGATAAATACCATATAGTATCACTTACATGTGGAATCTAAAGAAATGGTACAAGTGAACCTATTTACAAAACAGAAGTTAAGTCACAGATGTAGAAAATAAATGTGTGGTTACCAGAGGGGAAAGGGACAGTGGGAGGGATGAATTGGGACACTGAGACTGAGATATACACACTGCTATATACAGAACAGATAACTACCTGCTGCTGCTGCTGCTGCTAAGTCGCTTCAGTCGTGTCCGACTCTGTGCGACCCCATAGACGGCAGCCCAAGAGGCTCCACCCGTCCCTGGGATTTTCCAGGGAAGAACACTGGAGTGGGTTGCCATTTCCTTCTCCAATGCATGAAAGCGAAAAGTGAAAGTGAAGTCACTCAGTCGTATCTGACTCTTAGCGACCCCTTGGACTGCAGCCAACCATCCTCCATCCATAGGATCTTCCAGGCAAGAGGATAACTACCTAGAACCTACTAAATAGGACAGGAAACTCTATTTCAATACTCTGAAATGACCTACATAGGAATAAAATCTAAAACAAAAAAAAGTTAAATTAAAAAAAAAAAGAAGTGGTAGTTTGACTATTATTTCATTCTTTTTGTTGTTTTTGATGGATTTCCAGGCAAGGGAAAATAAAAATGCTCCATAATTTTTAACCAGAAGTCTGTAAGTATGTTTCATGGTGGTCTTACTGAACACAGCCCTTGAAGTGTCTAAGTGGAAGAAAATCCTAGTACTGCATTAAAATATGATCAATGATGCTGTTTTGTAAAAGAATTCTTGTTTCAAGCCATAACACTCTTGGCAGAGTATTTAATTCTCATCTCCAGTTCTCCATGTGTCCCACCCTCCAAATGACTCCCATTGATTGGCAGCAGAGAGTGAGAAAGAGATCCATACACTAAATAAAAGTAGAATGATATAACTTTGTACTCAAGTTATTTGTTGATAATGATTTAGAAACTTATTTAAGTAATCTATTAAAGTTGGCTCCTGGTTAAACCTACAATTCCTTTTTATTATCTGGGACCCACACAACCGTATAATTTACCTTCTTCTCTGGGATTTAGCAAATAGTTTAAAAATTGTATGACTGGGTTAGGTACAGGGATATTTTAATAAAATCTGTCCAAAACTGAACTCCAAATAATGTCCCTAAACTTCATTTTTTTCTGTCACTCCAATCTAAAATCTTGATCTGTTGTTTTACTACTTTTCATATGACTACACTCATTGATCCATCAGCAATTTCTGCTGGCTTTATCTTCATGAGTATTTTAACTTCCTAGAGCTGTCATAACAAAGTCTCACATATCAGATGGTGAAAAGCAACAAAAATTTATCCTCTCACGATATTGGAAGCCAGAAGTCTGAAATCAAGGTGTGGGCAGGGCCACACTCTCTCTGAAGGCTCTGGGAGAGTAACCTTCCTTGCTCATCCTAGCTGCTGGTGGTCGCTGGCAATATTTGGTGTTTCTTGGCTTGCAGACACGTCGCTCCAGTCTCTGCCTTTGGCTTCACATGGCTTCTCCCTGCACATCTCTCTATCTTCATATGATTTCTTATAAACGCAACAGTCATTGGTTTTGCTACCCACCTTAATCCAGTATGGCCTTATTTTAACTAATTACATCTGCAAAGACCCTATTTCTAAATAAGGTCTTACTCTGAGGCTCCAGGAGGAATTTTTTAGGGAAAACCGTTCAACAAAAAACAAAAATAAGGTCTTACTCTGAGGCTCCAGGAAGAATTTTCAGGGAACACTGTTCAACAAAAAACAATGTTATATTTAAGATTAAAACCCTTTTCAAAGTGGTGGTAGTGGTAAAGAACCTGCCTGGCAATGCAGGAGACATAAGAGATGTGGGTTCAGTCCCTGGGTTGGGAAGATTCCCTGGAGTCCATGGCAACCCACTCCAGTATTCTTGCCTTGAGAATCCCATGGACAGAGAGCCTTACGGACTACAGTCCATTGAGTCACAAACAGTTGGACATGACTGAAGTGACTCAGCATTCATGCACATCTCTCCTTCAATTAAGAAGGTCAATGTTTTGGCTTCCCAGGTGGCGCTAGTTGGAAAGAACCTGCCTGCTGATACAGGAGACAAGAGATGCGGGTTTGACCCCTGGAAGGGGAAGATCCCCTGGAGAAGGAAATGGCAACCTGCTCCAGGATACTTGCCTGGGAAATCCCATGGACAGAAGAGTCTGGTGGGCTACAGGTCATAGGGGCACAAAGAGTTGGACTTGTCTGAGCACACAAACCCTTTTCACCATCCCCACTGTCACTACCCTGAAAGAGCATCCTGATAATCAAAGGATACTTCAGATCATGGATGTATTTGCTCACAACTCCCATGGGTTTCTCATTCTTTCAAAGTAAAAGCCACAATTTTTAATATGCTTTGCTTGCATGCGGCTGTACATGATTTGGTCTCCAGTCACCTCTCTGACTCCATCCCTTACTATTTCCCCTTTCATTCAGTCCATTCCAGCAACACTGACTTTTCCAACTTCTCCTTGAAAATGCCAGGTGAGCTCCTGCTTCATGGATTTTGAATTTTCTGTTTGCATTTTTAAGTGCTCATCCCTAGGTATTCCCAAGTCAGTCAGGTGTTGAACCGAAGTGGAATTTTCTCAATGAGGCTATTCTAGACACTGTACTAGATTATGATTCTCTGCCCAAATACTTCCATTCTTTCCTACTTTAGTTTTCTTCATAATACCAGTTACTATCTAAGTCATACACTATATATGGATATATGCAATATACATAGGCTTCCCAGGTGGCTCAGTGGTAAAGAATCCACCTGCCAATGCAGGGACACAGGAAATGCGGGTTCCATCCCTGGGTTGGGAAGATCCTTTGGAGAAGGAAATGGCAACCTGCTCCAGTATTCTTGCTTGGAGAATTATATGGACAGAAGAGCTTGGCAGGCTACAGTCCATGGGATCATAAAGAGTCAGACACAACTGAGTGACTGACTTGTATATTGCCCATATGCACAATATACACATATATAAGTTATAAAAGTTATATAGTTATATAAGTTATATATAGTACACACAAGTTGATTTTATATACAATTTGCATATATATGTTTTATAAGACATAACTTGTTTATTTCTTTACAGATTTAAATATATATAGTATAATGTATATTCTCTTCTTTTTTTTTTTTTTTTAAATTTTATTTTACTTTATTTTACTTTACAATACCGTATTGGTTTTGCCATACATTGACATGAATCCACCATGGGTTTATATTAGCTCCCAATCCCGAATCCCCCTCCCACCTCCCACCCCACATCATCTCTCTGACTCATCCCTGTGCACCAGCTCCAAGCATCCTGTATCCTGTACCGAACATAGGCTTGTGCTTCGTTCTTACATGTTAGTTTACATGTTTCAATGCCATTCTCCCAAATCATCCTACCCTCTTCCTCTCCCATAGAGTCCAAAAGTCCTTTCTATACATTTGTGTCTCTTTTGCTGTCTCACATACAGGGTCATCACTGCCATCTTTCTATATTCCATATATATGTGTCAGTATACTATATTGGTGTTTTTCTTTCTGGCTTACTTCACTCTGTATAATAGGTTCCAATTTCATCCATCTCATTAGAACTGATTCAAATGAATTCTTTTTAATGGCTGAGTAATACTCCATTGTGTATATGTACCACAGCTTTCTTATCCATTCATCGGCTGATGGACATCTAGGTTGTTTCCATGTTCTGGCTATTATAAACAGTGCTGCAATGAACATTGGGGTACATGTGTCTCTTTCAATTCTGGTTTCCTCGGTGTGTATGCCCAGCAGTGGGATTGCTATACCACTGGAATGTCAGCTCCTGGAGGGGGATGAATTATTGCCTATTTGTTCACTGTTGTACTACTAATCTCTTGAGGAGTGCCTGGTGAATAGTAAATGCTGAATGGATACATCCAGAATAAATGAATGACTATATCATATATATAAGTGTCATCAAGCATATCTCGTGTCAATAGAAGACTGACTGAAAACCGTTTCTTCATCACATTTAGTGAGGAGAGGGGTGGATAATGGTTTACTGCCAAGACCCCTTTGAAACTGCCAATCAGCTGGTGTGTTTGCTCATGGTAACCCCCTTACTCCTCTCTTGAAATGAGGATTCCCTATCAGATTCTGTGGGGGATATGAAAGTGAATTAAGGGGTAAGTCACTTTTTGCCCATAATAGTAAAAAGATCATTTATTGGAAAAAAAAAAAAAAAAGAAAGTGATTGCAATACAGGAATTCTTTCTTTCCTCCATGATCAGTTCAGTTCAGTCGCTCAGTCATGTCCAGCTCTGTGCGACCCCATGAATCGCAGCACGCCAGGCCTCCCTGTCCATCACCAACTCCCGGAGTTTAACCAAACTCATGTCCATCGAGTCAGTGATGCCATCCAGCCATCTCATCCTCTGTCGTCCCTTTCTCCTCCTGCCCTCAATCCCTCCCAGAATCAGAGTCTTTTCCAATGAGTCAACTTTTTGCATGAGGTGGCTAAATTATGGGAGTTTCAGCCTCAACATCAGTCCTTTCAATGAATGTCTAGGACTTATCTCCTTTAGGATGGACTGGTTGGATCTCCTTGCAGTCTAAGGGACTCTTAAGAGTCTTCACCAACACCACAGTTCAAAAGCATCAATTCTTTGGCACTCAGCCTTCTTCACAGTCCAACTCTCACNTGGGAGTTTCAGCCTCAACATCAGTCCTTTCAATGAATGTCTAGGACTTATCTCCTTTAGGATGGACTGGTTGGATCTCCTTGCAGTCTAAGGGACTCTTAAGAGTCTTCACCAACACCACAGTTCAAAAGCATCAATTCTTTGGCACTCAGCCTTCTTCACAGTCCAACTCTCACATCCATACATGACCACAGGAAAAACCATAGCCTTGACTAGACGGACCTTTGTTGGCAAAGTAATGTCTCTGCTTTTGAATATGCTATCTAGGTTGGTCATAACTTTCCTTCTAAGGAGTAAGCATCTTTTATTTCATGGCTGCAGTCACCATCTGCAGTGATTTTGGAGCCCAGAAAAATAAAGTCTGACACTGTTTCCATTGTTTCCCCATCTATTTCCCATGAAGTAATGGGACCGGATGCCATGATCTTCGTTTTCTGAATGGTGAGCTTTAAGCCAACTTTTTCACTCTCCTCTTTCACTTTCATCAAGAGACTCTTTAGTTCCTCTTCACTTTTTGCCATAAGAGTGGTGTCATCTGCATATCTGAGGTTACTGATATTTCTCCCAGCAATCTTGATTCCAGCTTGTGCTTCTTCCAGTCCAGTGTTTCTCATGATGTACTCTGCATATAAGTTAAATAAGCAGGCTGACAATATACAGTCTTGACGTACTCCTTTTCCTATTTGGAACCAGTCTGTTGTTCCATGTCCAGTTCCAACTGTTGCTTCCTGGCCTGCATGATAGCTAAGTGCATTTTAGGAAGGGATTCTCAGCTTGGAGCTAGCCTCCCAAAATAAGTATGGTCACTCCCATAGTAATACAGTTCGTCACACCTTAAGGTATCAAGAGAACCTATGATTGCAGTAGATAGATACAGTTTGAAAATGCCTGATAAGTCAAGGGAAAGAAGTTACTATGGTTACACATCATTTACTTCTGGATATCTCAAGGGCAGGGTGAAGGAGGAGAAAACAAGATCAATTAGATAAGCAGAGGATTGAATTAGCCATTTAATCAAGTACCTAAGCCACAAAGCACACAGTTCTTAGAGACACCATTATCTTTAATGGAGTTCTTTAGAGCATCTTCAATTTTTCTAATGAAGACAGAAAGCCCCATCTTTAGTAAAGTGCTTCCCTTCACTTGTTTGACCACAGGATTATCTATTCTATTTAATCCCCTGGGGGACTGATGCTCCCCCACCTTTGTCCCTCATAGAATTACATTGAGAGGGAATCTGTCCAAATTATTTAATCAAATTATTCTTGCTCTGGCCAATATAAGTGCTTAAATAGCCACACTTAATACTTCTCCTAATGACATTCACTTATCTAAAATTACCCCTTAATTGATAAGATATACAAGCAAAAACACTCAGGCAAAATGTTAAATGAACTCAAACCATTTAGAATTTTTTCATGTCGACCCCTAAATTTACTTAATCTCCAGTGAGCAGTCTAAAAATCCTCTCTATGACTAGCCTGTAACAGCAAAAGGAAAAAGATTGACGAAGAGGTGGTATATGGGGAAAGAAAAACATTTGGTCTTCAATGTCTTTACTACACAAAATCCTGTGATTTTTATTATGGCTCCTGCGTTTCTCAGTTTTGATAAAGAAACATCTCAATGTATTTGGAAATACTGGTACTATGCATTTTGTACAAGTGGCTAAAACAGTGCTGAAGATGTTGACATTGTGAAAACTGAGGAAAATGTTAGTCTCTCAGTCACATTCAACTCTTTGCAACCCCATGGACTGTAGCCCACCAGGCTCCTCTGTCTATGGGATTTCCCAGACAAGAATACTGGAGTGGGTTGCCATTTCCTTCTCTAGGGGATCTTTCCAACTCAGGGATCAGACCCACATCTCCTGCTTGGCAGGTGGATTCTTAAGCACTGAACCACCTGAGAAGCCCTACTGAAGAGGTTGGAAAGATTTGTTACTCATGTGTTGAGGATTTCTAGGGATAGTAGGACAGGCATAAAAGCAGGTCCAAAACTTGCTTGAGAGAGCAAGGAGCTGAGACTGGTGTGGGGCTTACGTGTTATAGAGTGGCCGCAGTGAGGGTCCCCACGTCCATAACCCGGGACAGCGTGGCCCAACATTCCACCTGTGCCAAAGGAGGAGCACCTGGGCTTCCTGATCAGCTAACAGAATGTAGAAAGCAGGAGAGGGTGCTGAAAACGGTCAGCAGCCAGACACCAGAAACAGACAGACTCCTGGTTACACAGGACCTTTATCAGCTATGAAAAGCACATTTTTAATATCAAAGGAAATAATTCAATAACATTTACTATAGAAAGTGTATCAATTATGCCTGGTTCTTAAATACACTTCAAAATCTTATGAAAAGATTATCACCTAGAAATATGTTGCTGCTGCTGCTGCTGCTGCTAAGTCGCTTCAGTCACGTCCGACTCTGTGCGAACCCATAGATGGCAGCCCATCAGGCTCCCCGTCCCTGGGATTCTCCAGGCCAAGAATATTGGAGTGGGTAGCCATTTCCTTCTCCAATGCATGAAAATGAAAAGTGAAAGTGAAGTCACTCAGTTGTGCCCGATTCTTAGTGACCCCATGGACTGCGGCCTACCAGGCTCCTCCGTCCATGGGATTTTCCAGGCAAGAGTACTGGAGTGGGGTGCCATTGCCTTCTCCGAGAAATATGTTACTTGGGTCTTTTCTAAAGGAAATGTCTGTTTCTAAATGGACCAGGTTCATGTCCTATGAAAAAAGGGCTGTGAATATAGGCAACAAAACATGGATAACTAGGAGAATTATGAATGAAGTCTCTTCTCCTTAGTGTGAGATAATAGAATCCTATCCAACTGACCACTCAGTCAAATCACAACATCCCCCAGTTTTTTGTTAATGTGCACAGCAGGGTGGTCTGAGATGTCCAGCTTCTGTATTATACTGAAGATCTGAGATCTGATTGGCTGAGTGACTGGCTGTAAAGCAGAGGGTCACTCGGGCAGAATTCCCGCAGTATGGTTATAATTCAGTTGTGAAAGTATTACGGACATTGCCACCATTTGTCAGAGATGAACCGAACGCCTGCTGTGTACCAGGCACCCGCTAGGATCTGCAAATTAAAAGTTAAGTAAGTAAAATAAAATTGTGATCGTCAAGCAATGCAATGTTTATTGAAGATGAAACGCTTGAGTCAAGTCATTGCTGGAAAGGCTTGAGATGGATTTTGAAAAGAGTATAAACAAATGAGTAGACTGGCCAATCATCCTTACGACTTTACTCCAAACTGAACAATTTTTATTGGGAAATGTAACAGAATATTTTTGGACCTTTTGCTCAGAAATAGCATGGCATTTGGGAATCTTATTTTCAATAGAGATGACTAACCAGTATAATGAAGCATGTTCTATATACTGGTGAAATTCAATCCTTGAAACAGGATACAGTGTGTTTTTATATCTCACAATATTGTTACAATATAAAAGTAATATTTTTGTCAAATGTTTTCTTATATTTGTTCCTGAATCCCTTTTATCTTTTCCTGAGCGATACAAAGGAAGTCATTTTATAATCAACACCACAGGGAAAATACAGGTGAGACGATGAAGATGGAGAAGTAGTGGCTTTGTTATTTATTAGTTTGTGGTTATGGCTGCATCAAGGCAAGCAAGTGCCCTGTGCAAGTTAATCATTAGAGACACCAAACATGCTAATAACATGACATACCTCAAACTGATTGTCTTTAAAGTTTTCCCAATATTTATTTTTAGATGGAAGAAGGAGCTGGAAAGTAGGACTATAGTGAGAGGGATTAGCATCTTAGCTCTCTGGTTTAGGGCAATGATTTTCAAAGTGTGGTCCCCAAGATCAGCAACATCAGCCTCACCTGAGCACTTGCTAGAAATTCAGATTCTTGAGCCTCACTCCATACCCACTGAGTCAACAACTCTGAGTGAGGCCTGGCAATATGTTTTCATGAGCCTTTAGAGCATTCTGATATAGGCTAAAGTCTGCGGGTTTCCCAGGTGGTACAACTGGTGAAGAATCCTCCTGCCAGCATTCAGGAGATGCAAGGAACACGGGTTCAATCCCTGGGTCAGGAAGATCCCCTGGAGGAGGAAATGGCGGCCCACTCCAGTATTCTTGGCTGGGAAATCCCATGGGCAGAGGAGCCTGGCAGGTTACAGTCCATGGGGTCATGAAGAATTGGACACAACTGAGCTCACAACTAACCTGGAGAACTGCTGGTCTGAGACAATTCAGCACTGATCACAAACTCCCATTTTTTATTCAGAAAAACCAAAGTTTTACCTGCCTACAAGTCTTAGAAGATGACGGAGCAAACTTCTCTTGTTATCAGGCATGCACTTCGTGGGCCCATCCTTTAACTGCTACCCATGTTACGACCACCACCATTCCATCTGAACACATACTGATCACTCTCCTTGAGAGGAATTTTGCTACATACAAAAGCTTTCTATTTTGTTACATTTCCAGTGACATTTTAATGTTCCCAGTGCATTGGTATCATGACTTTTCTGGCCCTTTGTGGTTCTGTGACAAAGGGATAACTCTACTGGGTTATTCAGAAATTCCTGGGAGTGGGAGTGGGCTGGTGGCGAGGATAGGGAGAACCATTTTCTACTAATACAACTGTGGTCTGTTGTTTTCTTTTTAAATCCTTTTTCCCCTAAAAATAGTTATAACTGTGAGTTCTGTAGTGCAATTACTGCTGTTGGATCTAAGGAGGAAAATTAGAGACTTGAATCACAGAGATAGTAAGATTAATGGGTTAAGTTTCTTGTAGATAATAATTTCTCATTTTGGTTTGTGCCAAAGCAAAGATATTGTGTTGACAGATTATGTAACTATTCATCTGGGAGAAGACAAAGAAGGAGGAACAGATGCAAGGAAAGAGATGAAAAAAATATGTATATAATGTTAATTTCAGACAGAGCAGACTTTAAACCAAGGTAAGCTATCAGGATAAAGAAGGACAGTGTGTGTGTGTGTGTGTGTGTGTACGTGTGTGTGTGTGTGTGTGTGTACGTATGCACTCAGTCGTGTCTGACTCCTTGCAACCCCCTTGGACTGTAGCCCACCAGGCTTCTCTCTGTCCATGGGATTTTTCAGGCAAGAATACTGAAGTGGGTTGCCATTTCTTCCTCCAGGGAATCTTCCTGACCCAGGGATCGAATCTTCATCTCCTACACTGGCAGGCAGATTCTTTACCACTGAGCCACCTCGGAAGCCTGAAGAAGACCATTTATTACATAATGACAAAGAGGTCAATTCTTCAAAAACACGTAACAATCCTTAAAACGTATAAGCCTAGCAACAGAGCATCAAAGTATGTATGGCAAAAACTAATAGAATTGCAAAGAGAAACAGATAAATCTACTATTATAGTTGCAGACTTCAACATCCCTCTATCAGAAATGGACAGGTCCAGGAGGCAGAAAATCAGTAAGGATATAGTTGAACTCAATAGGACCATCAATCAACTGGATATAATTGAGATCTATAGACTGCTTCATCCAACAATGGCAGAATCCACATTTTTCTCAAGAGCACATGAAACAACTCACCAAGACAGACCACATTCCCAGCCATAAAACACACTTTTACAATTTTAAAGAAGAGAAATCATTTAATGTCTACTTTCAGACAACAATGGAATGAAACTAGAAATCAATAATCAAAGATAACTGGAAAATTCCCAAATGTGTGGAGACTTAACAACACACATCTAATTAACACAGAGATCAAAGAAGGATTCTGAAGAGAAATTAAATAATATTTGGAACTAAATGAAAATGAAAAGCATAATATATTAAAATTGTGTCTTCTTCAATTTATTGCATCAGTGTCTTGTCATTTTCAGCATATTGGTCTTTCACCACTTTAGTTAAATTTTTTCTGTGTTTAAGAATCAATACTATTAAAATGCACATATTGGGACTTCTCTGGCAGTCCAGTGGTTAAGGCTCCATGCTTCCAATGCAGAGGATGAGGGTTTGATCCCTGGTTGGGGAACTGAGATCTCACATGCTGTACAGAGTGGCCAAATGAAACAAAATGCCCCAAGCAACCTAAGAGTCAATAAAACTCCTATCAAGATTCCAATGGCATATGTCACAAAACTAGAGCAGATAATAAAACTAAGCTCATGGCATCCGGTCCCATCATGGGTGTGTGCTAAGTCGCATCAATTGTGTCCAACTCTCTGCAACCCCATGGACTGTAGACTGCCAGGATCCCCTGTCCATGAGATTCTCTAGGCAAGAATACTGGAGTGGGTTGCCATGCCCTCCTCCAGGGGACCTTCCCAACCCAGGGATTATACCGGCATTATCACTTCATGACAAATAGAAAGGGAAAAAGTGAAAACAGTGGCAGACTTTCTTTTCTTGGGCTCCAAAGTAACTGTGGATGGTGACTTCAGCCATGAAATTTAAAGATGCTTGCTCCTTGAAAGGAAAGCTATGACAAACTTAGACAGCACATTAAAAAGCAGAGACATCACTTTACCGAAAAAGATCCATGTAGTCAAAGCTATGGTTTTTCTGGTAGTTGTGTATGGATGTGAGAGTTGGACTATAAAGAAGGCTGAGCACAGAAGAATTGATGCTTTTGAATTGCGGTGCTAGGGAAGACTCTTGAGAGTCCTTTGGTCTGCAAGGAGATCAAACTAGTCAATCCTAAAGGAAATCAACCTTGAATATTCATTGGAAGGACTGATGCTGAAGATGAAGCTGCAATACTTTGGCCACCTGATGCAAAGAGTTGAATCATTGGAAAAGACCCTGATGCTGGGAAAGACTGAAGGCAAAAGAAGAAGTGGGCAGGGCAGGAGAGGATGAGATGGTTGGATAGCATCACTGACTCAATGGACATGATTTGAGCAAACTCTGGTAGATAGGGAAGGACAGGGAAGCCCGGCATGCTGCAGTCCATGGTTTTGCAGAGAGTCAAATGTGACATAGTGACTGAACAACAGCAATGACAACAGAACAGATAATTCTAAAAAGTTGTATGGAATGACCAAAAAAATCCTAAATTGACCAAAAAGCCTTGAGAAAGAACAAAGCTGGAAGTATCATATTCCCTGATTCCAAACTATGTTACAAATGTGTAGTAATCAAAGCAGATTGATACTGGCACAAAAAATAGATACACAGATCAATGGAACAGAATAGAGAGCTTAGAAATAAACCCACACATGAATGGGGAATTAAGTTATGATAAAGGAGCAAAAAACATACACAACTGGGAAAAGGATAGTCTCTTCCATAAATAGTGTTGGGAAAATTGGGCATTCAAATGCAAAAGAATAAAAGTAGACCACTATCTGACATCATACACAATACTAACTCAGAAGGAATAAATACTTGAATACATGAGACCTGAAACCATAAAATTCTTAGAAGAAAGCACAGATGTAGAAGAATGTCATTGACATTGTACTTAGTAATGTTTCCTGTAAATCCAACCAAAGTCAAGGGAAACAAAAGCAAAAACAAACAAATGGGACTACATCAAACTAAAAAGCTCTGCACAGTGAAGGAAAACATCAAAATGACAGGGAAGCTTACTGAATGGGTGCATACATTTGCAAATCATATATCTAACAAGAGGTTAATACCCCAAATACAAAGAATTCATACAACTCAGAATGAATTTTTTTTTGCATTCACTCCAATTAAAAAGTGGACAGAGAATCTGAATAGACAGTTTTCCAAAGAGAATATACAGGTGGCCAACAGGCACATGGATCGATGTTCAGCATCACTAATTATTAGGGAAATTAAAATCAAACCACAATCAGATATCACCTCATACCTGTTAGAGTGCCATTATTGAAAAGACAAGAAATGTTGGTGAGGATATGGAGAAAAGGGAACCTTCATATACTGTCAGTAGGACTATAAGTTGGTGCAGTCACTATGGAAAACAGTACAACAATTCCTCAAAAAAAAATTAAGAATGGGCTACCATATGATCCAGCTATTTCACTCCTTGGTATTTATCTGAAAAACATGAAAACAAAGTCCAAAAAGATATATGCACCTCTATGTTTATCACGGTGGTATTTATAATAGTCAAAATATGGAAAATCTAAGTGATAAATGAATGGATTAAGAAGATGTGGTATATATATACATGATGGAGTACTACCAAGCCATAAAAATAGATGAAACTCTGCCATTTGCAACAACATGGATAAAGCTAACTCAGATAAACTAGTTAGAGAAAGACAAAAATTGTAGGATTTCACTCATTTGTGGAGTCTAAAAAAATAAAACAAAATAAAACCATTCTCACAGACACAGAAATCAGACTTAGAAATATGCCTTTAAAGTTCTTCTATCCCTTTTGGGGGCTTGATAAATCATTTATTTTTAGCGCTGGATACTATTGCACTGTCTGGAGGTGCTATAGTTTATAGCCATTCACTTACCGCTAAAGGACATCTTGGGTCTCTCCTGGTGGCTCCATGGTAAAGCGTCTGCCTGCAATGCAGGAGATGTGGGTTCAATCCCTGGGTCAGGAATATCTCCTGGAGAAGGAAATGGCAGCCCACTCCAGTATTCTTGCCTGGGAAATCCCATGGACAGAGGAGCCTGGCAGGCTACAGTTCATAGGGTCACAAAAGAGTCAGACACAGCGACTAAACAACAATTAAAAACAACAAAAGGACATCTTGATTGTTTTCAAGTTTGGGCAGTTACGAATAAAGCTGCCGCTGCTCGGTTGTTCAGTTGTGTCCGACTCTTTGTGACCCCATGGACTGTAGCCCACCAGGCTCCTCTGCCCATGGGATTTTCCAGGCAAGAGTACTGGAGGGGGTTGCCATTTCCTTCTCTGAAATAAAGCTGCTACATACATCCCTTTGCATTTTTGTGTGCACATGAACGTTCAGCTCCTTTGATAGAATACCAAGCTGCACTTTTGCAGAATTGTATATATATTTTTTAAATTTATTTTTTTATTTTACTTTACAGTACTGTATTGGTTTTGCCATACATCAACATGAATCCGCCACGGGTGCACACGTCTTCCCAGTCCTGAACCCCCCCACCCCCATCTCCCTCCCCATACCATCTCTCTGGGTCATTCCAGTGCACCAGCCCCAAGCATCCTGTATCCTGCATGGAACCTAGACTGGCGATTCGTTTCTTATATGATATTATAGATGTTTCAATGCCATTCTCCCAAATCATCCCACCCTCTCCCTCTCCCACAGAGTCCAAAAGACTGTTCTATACATCTGTGTCTCTTTTGCTGTCTCGCATACAGAATTATTAAAAGTGTATGTATTTCTTTAAGAAAGCACCAGATTGGCTTCCATAGTGCTGTACCATTTTGCATTGCCACAAGCAATGACTGAAAGACGATAATTTAAGTAATGGTGTGTTCTCCACTGTGCCTATAACTTGAGGAGCATGATAGAGTGATGGGTGAGTTATAAGACAGTAATGATTTGTTGGGATCAGCTAGCAGGAAGATTTGAATGTATTATAAGGAGTTTATAGTCCAAATTGTGATAATGGTAGAGAGAATGATGAGGAGTGAGGAAGTTAAGAGAGAAAATTGGTCTGGCTTAGTGATCATATGGTGTACAGGAGGAGTGTCTCACTTAAGCAACTGAGCCTGATGCTGTCATGCAGGTTAAGGAACAAAGGAGATATACATTCGGGAGCAGAAAGAGCTGATGCATGCAGTTTAAATATATCAAGGGTAGGTGCCTGTGGAAATATCCAGGTGGAGATGTCTGGCTGGAAATACAGTCTGAGATTTAGAAACCTGATTAAATCAGGAAGTATAAATTAAAAAATTCATCAACAGACCAATTTAAAATGGGCCAAATGCAACAGGGAAATGATGCTAGCACCTGGGGAAAATGTTAGACCAAGTAGAGAGAAGAGTCACGTGGAAACTGAATAAATGGGGGAAACAAAGAGAAACCAGTGGAGAAGGCCATGAAATAGTGGTCAGGCAGGAAGAAAGAAAATACAAAGACAGTAAAACTGGAAGTCGAGTCAGGGAGGAGTTTTCCAAAAGTTCTCCACCATATCCATGACAACACTGGGTTCACAGAACCTCAGTGAGCATATATTTATGGATGTCCAGGCACGCATCAATCACTGCAGATGGTGACTGCAGCCATGAAATTAGAAGACGCTTACTCCTTGGAAGAAAAGTTATGTCCAACCTAGATAGTATTTTCAAAAGCAGAGACATTACTTTGCCGACTAAGGTCCGTCTAGTCAAGGTTATGGTTTTTCCTGTGGTCATGTATGGATGTGAGAGTTGGACTGTGAAGAAGGCTGAGCGCCGAAGAATTGATGCTTTTGAACTGTGGTGTTGGAGAAGACTCTTGAGAGTCCCTTGGACTGCAAGGAGATCCAACCAGTCCATTCTGAAGGAGATCAGTCCTGGGATTTCTTTGGAAGGAATGATGCTAAAGCTGAAACTCCAGTACTTTGGCCACCTCATGCGAAGAGTTGACTCATTGGAGAAGACTCTGATGCTGGGAGGGTTTGGGGGCAGGAGGAGAAGGGGACGACCGAGGATGAGATGGCTGGATGGCATCACGGACTCGATGGACGTGAGTCTAAGTGAACTCCGAGAGATGGTAATGAACAGGGAGGCCTGGCGTGCTGCGATTCATGGGGTCGCAAAGAGTTGGACACGACTGAGCGACTGAACTGAACTGAACTGAGGCATGCATCTGCAGTCAAAGAACCCCTGACTAATCCCTGTAAAATCTGGAAATCTTTACTCTACCTATATAGTTACTCTTCATCAGTGAGATGCTAGGCAAAGAAATAATGTAGAGCTGCTGCTGCTGCTGCTAAGTCACTTCAGTCGTGTCCGACTCTGTGTGACCCCATAGACGGCAGCCCATGAGGCTCCCCCATCCCTGGGATTCTCCAGGCAAATGTAGAGCTACAAATCAGTAATTATAACACATTAGTTCTAATCTAGAAAACAGATACCTTCATTAATTTAAAGCAACTTGGTAGTGAGAAGCTTAAATTATGCAATATTTTAAATTCAATTCTAGTCTGTAGTACAATGACAAAAATCTGTGGTTAATGAAGCCTTGTTAAGTGAGACTGGCTAAAGTTGCTTTGGTGAAAAAGAGAAGAAGAAATCTCTTTGTTTTTGTAAACAGACACTACTAAAAGACACAAGGGCTTCCCTGATGGCTCAGCAGTAAAGAATCTACCTGCCAATGCAGGAAACGCGGGTTCCACCCCTGGGTTGAGAAGATCCTCGCGAGAAGGAAATGGCGACCCACTCCAGTATTCTTGTCTGGGAAATGCCATGGACAAAGGAGCCTGGCGAGCTACAGTCCCTGGTGCAGCAAAGGAGTCGGATATGATTTAAAGACTAAATAACAACAACAAAAGATGTAAAGAAGATGTAGAGTAACTAGCCTCTTTGTGATGTTGCTTACAGTTTTTCTATACTTAGGAAATCCTTTTCCAAGGATACGTCAAAGACTATAGCCTCATTTGAGAAATTAAATACTTTTATAGTTTATTTTACTTAGCCCAAATTAATGAGATTTTATTGCGTGTGGAATTTTCTATTCCACTGTGTCTGTATTTCCTTTTTCCTCCTCCACACCTCCACCCTGCATCACCTCCCCTCCTGTTCCTTCCTGCCACGCTCTCAGATTTTGACAGACCATCTCTTCAATTCTGATGGCAAACATTTCCCATTAAATAACTACACACTCAAGCCTTGCCCCACACACGTCTGGGTGATTGGCAGATACTTGTTTTCAGAATTGGAAACAGCTGAAAGTGACATTCAAGGATTCCAAAACAACTTGGTTGGGAAATAAATCTTTGGCTGGGGAAAAAATGACTCTCTCTTTGCCAGGCAATAGCCTTATAATTTATCATTTATTGGAAAAGAAGAATGCATTTTGAGGATAGCATCAGACTAAAACTGATTACAGATATTAAGCAATGTCTCTGTGGGCCATTACTCATGCTATATGTGCAAACTGAGCGCCTCTGGAAGGCAGCAACTGATGAGCATGCTGTATTGCATTGTCGTAATTGTTAGTATCATAAACAACGGTATATGATGGGGTTAGAGCAGATTAGAGAGAATGAAGTATTTTGTGTAGTATCCTCTAGAAAGAGGAAACAAGGCATTATTTCACTGTGACATTAACTATTGATTTGGGTTTTTGTTTGCTTATCGTTCCTAATGGTGATGATAACTCCAGAGAAATATTTATGGCTTATTCATTTCAAAAGCCACCATAAGTGATAGCTTAAGCTGTTCCAACTTTGTGCCGTTGTATCTGAAATAAAAAGAAGGTTTCATTTTCAGTGTTAGAAAAACAGAAGAGATTCAAGAGAGCTGAACCAAGTGTTTTGTAACCAGGACCCCAAAGACCTTAGACACTGGATAAAAAATATAATGAGAACCAAGAGGGACAGGATAGCTCTCAGCAGTGAACTCACAGAGCACTTATCCATATTCCCTTTTGACATTTGTCACTTTCTATTTGTGTCATATTTACTTCAAATACCATTTTAGTTACCACACTGGACTATAAATATGAGATTGTAGCTTATACATCTCTGCTACCTCCTTCGAACCTAACTCAGTAACAGGTTAGATGCCAAAGAAAAACATTAGTTTCTTGATAGATGAATAACATGAGTTACTTGTTACAAGTTGTCTCCATCTCCTCGATTCTATAAAAACATAAAATCTAGATTAGGCAATACTGCATAACAGTAAACAAGAATGGTTTATAGACTGGGGATGCGTCATTGTTTATATTTCTTTCCACCAGTCTTTAATTTTTAGTTAAAGCAATACTGGTACTTGATAATATGTACATGTTATTTGGGGAGAGTTCCACTTTTGAGGAAGAGTGTAGCCTCTGGAGAAAACATTGCCGAGTCATGCCTTTTAGGTCCCCACAACTTGCTGTTCAGAAAAGTGAAAGTGAAGTCGTGTCCGACTCTTTGCGACCCCATGGACTGTAGCCTATCAGGGTCCTCTGTCCATGGGATTCTTCAGGCAAGAATACTTGAGTGGGTTGCCATTTCCTTCTCCAGGGGATCTTCCCGACCCAGGGATCGAACCCGGGTCTCCCGCATTGTGGGCGGACGCTTTACCATCTGAGCCACCAGGGAAGCCCTGAATGAAGTAGTAATTAGCACTACACAGTCCTCTCTAGGCAGCTGATAGATGTAGATATTTACTAAGGGAAAAAAAGAGAGTCTGTAAATATAAACCCTACAAATGCAAATACATGAAGGATCAGAACAGTTAACACTAATACATTCTGTTAGCAAACCCTTCTACAAGCAGCGAAGCTAGGCCTCGAAGGACACTGTGGGACAGAACAGAGAACATTTTGAGCATCCTCTATCCTCGTGTTCCTGGACACATTCCTTCATGCCGCAGACAATGCTTATGTCAGAAAAAGAAAAACCAGAAAATGAATGGGCTAAGTGTTCATATCCAGAAGTTACATGAAAAAAGGGATAAAACCAAAGAAAGTAGGATAAAATGTATTTTTAAAATAGGACTAGAAATTGATTTTTAAAAATACAGAAGATCAACAAAGCAAAATATTTCTCTGGTAAAATTAAAATAATAGAGTTAAATCAGAGACATGAATAAAAAGTATAACTATTAGGAATGGGACAGGTAGTATACTATATTGATGAAGGTTAAAGCAATGAATCTACAATTGAATTTGGAGAATTAATGGTAGACCATTGGGATCCTATGGGGAAGACTTCTTTCTGGCTAGAAATAAGCTAAATATCATTACATTACAATGACTACAGCTGAGGGGTGCATGTGTGTGTGCTAAGCTGCTCCAGTCATGCCTGACGCTTTGTGACCCTATGGACTGTAGCAGGCTTCTCTGTCCATGGGATTCTCCAGAGAATACTGGAATTGGTTGCCGTGCCCTCCTCCAGGGGATCTTCCTGTTCTAGGAATCAAACTTGTGTCTCCTAGGTCTCCTACATTGGCAGGCAAGTTCTTTACCACTAGTGCCACCTGGGAAGCCCAAAGCTGAGGGGTCTGTAGGGTTAATGCTCCAAATAAAGTTTATAAAGAAAAACTGCATGTTAATAAATAATTAGCAAACACGAAACAACTAAATATGAAACACCAGGCCATCAAAAGATTTTGTTCCAATGGTCTTTCAAAATCCTAGCTATGGTTCAAAGTCCTTTTCAAATGCCACCTACTTCACCTTGGTCCCTGTGATATTCTTCTATTAGATACGACCTTTTTCTCCTGTGAACACTCACAGCATCTTGTTGGTTATATGAGTCATAAGTAATGTTTTCACCTTCATGCTTACGGTAGCATAAGACTGTAAGAGGATGATCAGGAACTTACTCATCATCTAGGCTGATTCATCCCATGACCATCAGTAGGCAACAGCTTTCATAGGTAGAGGGAGGAAGTTACGTGTAGAAACAGGAAATTAGTCATCGGTAGTCTGATCGGCGTCATCTTGATAGTTTTAAGTACAGTTAATCTTCAGTTCCAGGGTCTGTTTGTCCCCATTTCCTTGCGGCCAATTCTCAGAACTGTGGCAGGTTAAGCCATGGTTACAGTCTGGACATCACGTAGTTAACTTCTTCCAGCTGGTGGGGGTTTCAGGATCTATAAGACAGCTCACAGGATATGCCTCAGAATATTACTACAGCTCATGAGAAGAAACTAAAGGCCCTCAACTATGTTTAATGACTAAATACTACTATTGTTTATTCTTGTGGGACTGTTTTCCTTTGTTCCTGCGTTTTCCCACTTCTCTGGTTAAGCTTATTCTTTGGCTAAAGTATTTCCAGAGACAAAAGACAAGCTGAGGACATGGTGGGTGGGAGCAAAGACCAGAGGGTCCTGCTCTGATTCCCTGCTGGTATTAGAATATCACTATCTATCCTCAATCATGATTCAGCTTTCAGAATGCCTACTACCATGAAGAATAAAATGCAAGTCTTCTCAGCATAGTTGATGCATCATTGATTCAATGAACATGAGTTTGAGCAATCTCCAGGAGATAGTGAAGGACAGGGAAGCCTGGCGTGCTGTAGTCCATGGGGTCGCAAAGAGTCAGACATGACTGACAACTGAATGACAACAAGAAGTCCTCCAAATTCATTCATTCCATTAATCAAAGAATCTTTCTGAATGGTCACTTTGTCCCAGGGAGAGTACTAAGTGTTGGAAATACAAAGTTAATGACATGGAATGTAGCCCAATCCTCAGAATGCATAGTCTAGTGATACAGACAGACAAGTCATTCATAGTGCAATTACAATACGATGCAGTAAGCAGAAATTGATATAGAAGCACATGGCAGGACACTGAAGCCAGGTTCTGGTACAGAAAGCTTTTCAGAGGCAGTGGCCCTTGAATAGGGTTTTGAAGGAAAGGTGGCAGATAGCTAAATAAAGAAGTCAGGGAGGGGCGGTCAGGACAGAGTGCAACGTGTGTGGAGACCCTGGAGAGTTTAGTTTTGAAGCAGTTGTTCTCTGTCCTTTAAGCTTTCTGTTGCAGGTTCTGACTGTCCTGATTCTTCAACTAGATGGCTTAAAACAACAGAAATGTGTTCTTTTTCTCCCTTTATCGAAAACACCTTCTAAATGTGTTCTTTCACATTTCTGGAGGCTAGAAGTCAGAAGTCAAAGCGGCAGCAAAGCCACCCTCACTCCGGAGGCTCTAGAGATTCCTTTCTCACCTCTGCCAGCTCTGGGGACTGCTTCACTTGGCTTGTGGCTACATCACTCCAATCTCCACCTTCGTCTTCACTGTTCTCTCTGTATCTCTGCTCTGTGCGTCTCTTACAAGGACACTTGTCATTGGACTTAGGACCCACTCCAATGATCTAGGATGACCTGCTTATCTTTAGATCCTTAACTTAATCACATCTGCAAAGGTCTTTTTTTTTTTTTCCCAAAAAAAGGGCCACCTTCGCTGTTCACCTGAAACTTTCACAACATTGTTAATCAGCTATACCCTGATACAAAATAAAAAGTTTAAAGTTTGAAAAAAAAATAAAATAGGGATTATGGGAAAAAATGAAAATAAGTTTATAAATTAAAACTTAATTAGGAAGCCTAACAGGGTATCTGTTATAAGCATTATTTTAAAACGATTTTTGAAACTTATGCTTCATACGTTTAGAGTGAAACAGAAATAGGATGTTTATAACCTTATCTTTTAATCTGTCTCCCAAGATTACATGGTCATTATTTTATACAATGTGTGTACACACAAAAATCCCAAGGAAATAAATTAAAAAACTTTTCATTAAAAACAGGGTCACATTTACAGGTTCAGCGGATTAGGACATGGACATATATTTTCAGGGGCCACCATTCAACCAACTACAGTTGCGACTGTAAGCTTAAATTCCAAATAGCATCCATTTCCACTAGCCTGTCAATAGGGAAGTGCTTAGTAGTGCTCAGAGGTTAAAACGTCTGCCTGGAATGCGGGAGACCTGGGTTTGATCCCTGGGTCGGGAAGATCCCCTGGAGAAGGAAATGGCAACCCACTCCAGTACTCTTGCCTGGAGAATCCCATGGAGGGAGGAGCCTGGTGGGCTACAGTCCATGGGGTCACAAAGAGTCGTACACGACTGAGTGACTTCACTTCACTTCAGTAGTGCTGAACATCTTTTTATAAGTTCATGATTTAAACAGCACTTGTCAAACTTTCATCTTCTTAGTATCTTCCAGTGCTCTTTAAGATTTTATTTTTGGCCATGAATTTAGCAATATAATTTGGCTTTAAATTTCTAAGGAAAGTAATAAAAATTGTTTGGGAATATAAGTTATGTTTATATCTGAAAACAAGTTTTTTTAGAGTTCTGATGTTCAATATAATATTTCTAATAGCATTGACATAAGAGCCTACAAATATAGGAGATTTCCTTTTGAAAAGTCAGTATATTGTGTTCTGAGCACTTTTGAGAAATCACCCTATTTTGATGAAATAATTCAATTCTGAATGCTGTCACCAGAAATGAAGAATTTTCTTCATCTTTCTTTTTTATAAGGAAATCAGTGCCTTGGACGTGATGTTTTACTTCCCAAGAGGGAACAGTATCTCTGGTTTGGTGGAAATGTTTGTTTTTTTGTTTTTTTCAGTGAAGAAATTGCTACTACAAATTTTTACAAACCAAAAAGCCTGTGTAGGGAAAACTTTTAGTGTCATTGATAATCTATGGATTAATGACTACAATAGGCTGTAGGTGGATTCTGTAAGATGACCTTTATTTTAAAAAATAAAAATATTTTCCTTGTTTAGAAGCAAAAGATGAGCCTGGGAGAAATTTTGAAATGGTGAAAAGCTGTAAAATTCAATGTAATATATGAGATTTGATTATAGTGATTAGTAAATGTCCCATATCATTTTGTGTACGTGTTTGGCCAACCAATTTTTACTAATAAATACATCTTTATTGAAACTGTCCGTAACCCTTAGCATATGTGAGTGTTGTTGTTGTTTAGTCACTAAGTCATGTCCGACTCTTGCAACCCCATGGACTGTAGCCCAACAGGCTCTTCCGTCCATGGGATTCTCCAGCGTCTCCATGGGATACTGGAATGGGTTGCCATTTCCTTCTCCAGGGGATCTTCCTGATCCAGCGACCAAACCATTTCCTGCATTGGCAAGTGGATTCTTTACCACTGAGCCACAAGGGGAGCCCATATGTGAGGTGTTTTGCTTCGTCACTCAGTTGTGTCTGACTCTTTGAGGCCCCATGAACTGTGGCCCTCCAGGCTCCTCTGTCCGTGGGGATTCTTCAGGCAAAGAATACTGGAGTGGGTTGCCATGCGCTTCTCCAGAGCATCTTCCCAACCCAGGGATCGAACCCAGGTCTCCCGCATTGCAGGTGGATTCTTTACCATCTGAGCCACCAGGGAAGCCCATGAATATTGGAGTGGGTAACCTATCCTTTCTCCAAGAGACCTTCCTGACCCAGGAATCGAACCAGGGTCTCCTGCATTGCAGGCGGATTCTTACACAGTTAGCTACCAGAGAAGCCCATGAGTGTGTAGGTATGCTCAGAAACATGTGTCTGAGGTGAATTCACTCTTGGCCTCAGTGGTGAATTTTTGAAACTTATAAACCTACTCATGCTGTCTTAATGTGTACTGCAGCCTGCTGACAATCTGATTAATTGCCAGTTGAATTGAGTACTTGAATACTGAGGTCATTCTGTAGCACGTGAAAAAAAGTAACAACAACTCAACTTGCATTTTTTTCATTTCACTTCTTTACTGTAGGGAGTCAATGTCCAGGAGCTGTTTCCTCCTTTCAGGTCTAGTTCGTGTTTGGGTGAAGAGCCTGATCCAAGTATCTGAAGTGTCCTGTCAAACTGGTTTAGCCTCGTCTCTTTGTCAAAATTCTGAAGTTATAGATTTGGGGATTGAAGAACTTTTAAGAAGACATCCTAGACCTGCAGATCTCACTGACCACAGATACTTGAGGTCACTCCATCCTCTTTTCTGAATGTTTCCTTTCATATAGGTCACCATGTGGGTATTGTAGGTCGCTGTTACTTTGGCCACGGTAGACTGGACCAAGGATAAGGTCTCTGTCATCTGGGAGCTGCCCAGGAGCCCTCAAGGTACCCAGCACCAGAGTTTTCCACATCAAGGACCTGCTATATGGACAAACATGAGAAGCCTTGGATAGATTCTCTTTGGGGGGAGGTTGAATGAGAGATCTCCCAAGTCAGTAGCATACAGAGTGATCCAGGCATGCAGAGACAGACCACAAAGGCAGTGAGCGGGAGGTGTGAAGCACCAGAGCCAGGAGCAAGCAGAAGACATGAATAAGTAGAATACAAGAAAAGCAGAGGGAAGAAATAAGTGGATATCAAAATAGCAAAAAGAAGCAACTGATGGGAAAAATAGATGCAGAGATTGAAACAGAAACTTGGCTCAGAAAGAAAACGTCTCTTCTTGCCCTCAAGCTGCTGTCACACTATCAAAGTTGATGCTGTGTGCGGCAGGTGCTGAATGGTGCCTAGCGTCACTGAGACCCTGGATGCGTGCTTTTGAGAGGGCACTCAGTTTTCCATACTTCTCCATGTACTTCATTCAAGAGGATAACGTGAGGCTATTTCTGTTCTTTGTATTTGCAAGAACCTAAACAAACACTGGAGGAGGAAATGGCAACCCACTCCAGTATTCTTGCCTGGAGAATCCCATGGACAGAGGAACCTGGTGGGCTACAGTTCAGGGGATCACAAGAGTCAGACACGACTTAGCACTCTCTTTCTTCTTTTCAAACAAACACCAGGGCTTCCCAGGTGGCTCAGTGGTAAAGAATCTGCCTGCCAATGCAGAAGGTGCAGGAGATGGGGGTTTGATCCCTGGGTCAGGAAGATTCCCTGGAAGAGGGCATGGCAACCCACTCCAGTATTCTTGCCTGGAAAATCTCAGGGACAGAGGAGCTTGACGGGTACAGCCCATGGGGTTGCAAAAGAGTGGGACATGACTTAGCGACTAAACAACAACAAACACACACTATGTCCTCAAAATGAGGCAAAGGATAGAGTTAGATAGCACAATTAAAACGTGAATTCATAATTTTGACAGTAAAATATAATCTTTTAACAATATTTTCACTGAAGCACTGTATGCCAGGCAATGTGCTTCATTGCTTCAAATGCAGACAAAAGACATACTTTAAATAAGGCAGCTCTGAAAGCCAGAAATCTGTTAATTCTGGATTTGAGATATAAGTAACTACTCTTAAGACTGGACTACCCAGAAGGTAATTAGGTTGTTTGTCCAGGGACCGTTCAGATAAACAGAATTTTCACCTTTAGAAGTGAAATCAATAGGGGAGGGTTGCCTCAGCAACCTTAGTCTGTGTCCTAATGAAGATCTTTCCATTCTGCATCGTAAAATTTCATCACTTTGCCCTGCTGAGCAGTCAAGAGCAATTTGTGCATGATTGTCAGTCTGATGTCTGATGATAAGCATTTCTCATTAATTCAAATGTGATGGAGAAGAGAAAATAGTTGTGTTGGTTTCCTAATATGCTAAGGTTTCCTCTCTTCTGAATCCAACGAATGACATTTCTATTATCTGAACAATGTAAGTGCCTGTTTTTTATTCCACTTTAAATCTTTGTTATCTCTGAATCAGGCTCATTTCTTCACAGACTAAAAAAAAAAAACCTTGCTTTATTGTCTTGCTTATAAATTATGAGTCCTCCTGAAGAGCTGAAGGACATCTATTTGCATTTATTAATTAAATTGGGGACAAATTTCATCCTTCTGTGGCAATAAAAGGCTTACTGATCCTAGTGGGGCAGAATGTCTTCTTTATTAGGATTCTTCCATTTTTGTGAGCCTCATTAAGTTTGGGGGTCCAATAATTATACTGTTTACAAAGGTGAGCACAGAGGAAGTATTGATCCATGGAAGTTATCTTAAAAACCAAAGCTAGAGAATGTTGCTAACAATCACAAATATTTACTTAATTTAACTATTTCAATGACAATTTCTAGTAAAAGAGATTGTAGTTTTTTAAAAAGGAGCTTAAGATGTGGACTAAGATAGAGCCTCAACTTCTGGCTTCATGATTTCCCAGAAATGTGGTCTCTACAGTCCCTGAACAGCTTGGTTTCTGCCTTGACAAGGAATTAGCAAAACTTGCATTATCTCTTAGGCAGGGCAGTGGTGAAGCTCAAAGGAGAGACTCTTGTGGAAAATGCTATGCCAACAAAAATTCCCCTTCAAAAGCAAGGTGATAGGATGGTGAATGCTGTGATGCAAAGGCAGGCTTCTGGTCTTTGTTGCCTGTAATGATTATTACACGGGAGTGGGCTAGGGGTGTGCAGACAAAATGAGAAGTGTCAGAATAAAACATTCAAAACGCCCCGGAAACACAATGACAGATATCAGCTCCTTCAGAACTCTACATTTACAAAAATATTTTTCTTTATGAAATTTCCATGTTGAATTGGAAGGTGACAATGCAGGTTTCTTTTTTCATTCCCTCCACATCTCTACAGTATTGACAGAACTTAACGAAATGAAATAATAGCGATTTAACTTAAGACTTGAAGACAAAGACAAGATGACAAACAAGATTCATTTTTTTCCTCCCGCTTCCTTTTCTGGTTTTTCTCTCATTCACGTGAATAATTCATACACTTTGCATCTTGAAAGGAATAATTACAGTAATCAGAAGCTGATGTTTTACGAGCTATAAATTTTGAGAAGCGGTTTTTTTCCTCTTGGCCTCAATGTGATTTTAACTAATAAGTATCTTTAATCTACTAATTAGATAGCATGTAGCTAATGACACAGAGCAACGTTATCCTGTGTTGTTAAAGTTATCAATGCTAAATACACAGGAATTGATAATATGAACTCTACCCCTGGTCCGAATGAGTTATATATTAAAAGGCCTAGGAAAGAATGAATTTTAAAAGTGTACCCTTTGAAATGAACAAAACAAAGCAGAAGTGGACTTTCCTGGCGGTACAATGGATGGGGGTCCGCCTACCAGTGCAGGGGACGTGGGTTCAGTCCCTGGTCTGGGGGGATCCCACATTCCGCAGAGCAGCTGAGCCTGAGCTCCGCACAACAGTTGAGCCTGCGCTTTAGAGCCCGTGCGCCGCAACAAAAGCTGCAGAGACGCGCGGCCCGCGTGCCACCGCGGGAAGGAGCCCCCACTCTGCAATGAGAGAAAGCCCATGGCCGCGCACTCCAGTCTTCTTGCCTGGAGAATCCCATGGACAGAGGAGCCTGACGGGTCCGCGGGATCGCCAGAGTCAGAATGACTTAGCGACTAAACCACCACCAGTGCGGCAACGGGCACCCAGCGCAGCTGGAAATGGATAAATGAATGATTTAAACATGAAAAAAGTGCAAATGGGATGTTTCGTTTTGAGGGGACCCTTTGCTCTTTCCAAGCTTGTAAGGGTTTGGGTGGAACTGGTGGCTCTGTTTAGGATGCTAGATTGTGGACCCAGCAAAGATATTACAAAGAGTGAGGACTGCAGTGGAGATGGGGAACCCATCACCCTCTAGTTTTGTGAGGTACAAAAGCTTCCCACCCTTCCAGGCACAGAAGTAGATGGACGTTTGGATCCTATTTCCCACCTATGAAGCTATTTTTCCATATTATTGCATATCATCTATTTGAAATAACATTTACTTTAAATCTCATTTTAAATGTCCCATCCCTTTAGTAGAAAACAATTTTAAAACATGTACTAATGATTTAAAAAGATCCTAGGTTGGCCAAAAAGTCCCTTTGATTTTCCAGTAAAAATAAAAAACAGTTTTCATTTTCACCAGGAACTTTATTGAACAAGCTTTGTTCTACTAACTCTGGCCATTTCTCAGTCTACTTCATAATTTCATCTTCCCAAAATTTTTTATCTTTTTGAGCAAAGAACTCTTCCAGGTGCCTTTTACAGTCTTCTAAGGAATTAAAATATTTTCCATTAAGAGAATTTTGTAAAGACCTAATGAAGTTGCAGAATCTGGTGAATACAATGGACGAATCAGTACTTCCCAGCCAAGCTATAATAGTTTTTGCCTGGTCACCAAAGAAACATGTAGTCTTATATTATCATGATGGAAGATTGTGCATTTTCTGTTGACTAATTCTGGACACTTTTTATTAAGAACTGCTTTCAGTTGGTCTAATTGAGAGCAGTGTTCATTGAAACTAATTGTTTTCTTTTTCAGAAGGAGTTCATAATAGAGGACTCCCTTCTAATCCAACAATATACACAACATCACCTACTTTGGATGAAGACTGACTAGCCTTTGGTGTGGGTGGTTGGTGGTTCATTTCACTTGCCCCATAGTCTCTTCCATGTCACATTATTATACAATATCTACTTTTCATCACCTGTCACAAATTTGTTTTAAACATGGAATCAGTTCAGTTCAGTTCAGTCGCTTAATCGTGTCCAACTGCTTGTGAATCCATGAACCGCAGCACACCAGGCCTCCCTGTCCATCACCAACACTCGGAGTACACCCAAACCCATGTCCATTGAGTCAGTGATGCCATCCAACCATCTCATCCTCTGTTGTCCCCTTCTCCTCTACCCTCAGTCTTTCTCACCAACAGGGTCTTTTCCAGTGAGTCAGCTCTTCACATCAGGTGGCCAAAGTATTGGAGTTTCAGCTTCAGCATCAGTCCTTCCAATGAACACCCAGGACTGATCTCCTTTAGGATGGACTGGTTGGATCTCCTTGCAGTCCAAGGGACTCTCAAGAGTCTTCTCCAACACCACAGTTCAAAAGCATCAATTCTTTAGTGCTCAGCTTTCTTTATAGTCCAATTCTCACATCCTTACTTGACCACTGGAAAAACCATAGCCTTGACTAGACGGACCTTTGTTGGCAAAGTAATGTCTCTGCTTTTGAATATGTTGTCTAGGTTGGTCACAGCTTTCCTTTCAAGGAGTAAGTGTCTTTTAATTTCATGGCTGCAATCACCATCTGCAGTGATTTTGGAGCACCCCCAAATAAAGTTAGCTGCTGCTTCCACTGTTTCCCTATCTATTTGCCATGAAGTGATGGGACCAGATGCCATGATCTTAGTTTTCTGAATGCTGAGCTTTACGCCAATTCTCTGCTTTTGAATATGTTGTCTAGGTTGGTCACAGCTTTCCTTTCAAGGAGTAAGTGTCTTTTAATTTCATGGCTGCAATCACCATCTGCAGTGATTTTGGAGCACCCCCAAATAAAGTTAGCTGCTGCTTCCACTGTTTCCCTATCTATTTGCCATGAAGTGATGGGACCAGATGCCATGATCTTAGTTTTCTGAATGCTGAGCTTTACGCCAATTATGGAATAACTTTAAGTAAAGAATTGCATGTGAAAACATGGTCAAAAAGGTTTTCTTCACTTAATTTATGTGGAACCCAAACATCAAAGAGAGTAATATGACAAGCTGGTGCAAATGATTTTTAATGCTTGATTTGGATATTTTGAGTATGTTGACTATCTCACAAGTGGTATAATGTTAATTGTTTGCAATTAAAGTCTCAAAACAGAAGCAGAAGATATTAAGAAGAGGTGGCAAGAATACACAAAAGAACTGTACAAAAAAGATCTTCACAACCCAGATAATCACGATGGTGTGATCACTCACTATCATCCAGACATCCTGGAATGTGAAGTCAAGTGGGCCAGACATCCTGGAATGTGAAGTCAAGTGGGCCTTAGGAAGCATCACTACAAACAAAGCTAGTGGACGTGATGGAATTCCAGTTGAGCTATTTCAAATCCTGAAAGATGATGCTGTGAAAGTGCTGCACCCAATATGCCAGCAAATATGGAAAACTCAGCAGTGGCCACAGGACTGGATAAGATCAGTTTTCATTCCAATCCCAAAGAAAGGCAATGCCAAAGAATGCTCAAACTACCGCACAATTGTACTCATCTCACACACTAGTAAAGTAATGCTTAAAATTCTCCAAGCCAGGCTTCAGCAATACATGGACCATGAACTTCCAGATGTTCAAGCCAGTTTTAGAAAAGGCAGAGGAACCAGAGATCAAATTGCCAACAACCAATGGATCATCGAAAAAGTAAGAGAGTTCCAGAAAAACATCTATTTCTGCTTTATTGACTATGCCAAAGCCTTTGCAGACCACCTGACCTGCCTCTTGAGAAACTTGTATGCAGGTCAGGAATCAACAGTTAGAACTGGACGTGGAACAACAGACTGGTTCCAAATAGGAAAAGGAGTATGTCAAGGCTGTATATTGTCAGCCTGCTTATTTAACTTATATGCAGAGTACATCATGACAAATGCTGGCCTGGATGAAGCACAAGCTGGAATCAAGATTGCTAGGAGAAATATCAATAACCTCAGATATGCAGATGACACCACCCTTATGGCAGAAAGTGAAGAGGAACTAAAGAGCCTCTTGATGAAAGTGAAAGAGGAGAGTGAAAAAGTTGGCCTAAAGCTCAACATTCAGAATACTAAGATCATGGGATCTGGTCCCATCACTTCATGGCAAATAGATGGGGAAACAGTGCAAATAGTGGCTGAATTTATATGGGGGTGCTCCAAAATCACTGCAGATGGTGATTGCAGCCATGAAATTAAAAGACACTTACTCCTTGAAAGAAAAGCTGTGACCAACCTAGACAACATATTCAAAAGCAGAGACATTACTTTGCCAACAAAGGTCCGTCTAGTCAAGGCTATGGTTTTTCCAGTGGTCAAGTAAGGATGTGAGAATTGGACTATAAAGAAAGCTGAGCACTAAAGAATTGATGCTTTTGAACTGTGGTGTTGGAGAAGACTCTTGAGAGTCCCTTGGACTGCAAGGAGATCCAACCAGTCCATCCTAAAGGAGATCAGTCCTGGGTGTTCATTGGAAGGACTGATGCTGAAGCTGAAACTCCAATACTTTGGCCACCTGATGTGAAGAGCTGACTCACTGGAAAAGACCCTGATAGTGGGAGAGATTGAGGGCAGGAGGAGAAGGGGATGGCAGAGGATGAGATGACTGGATGGCATCACGGACTCGATGGACATAAGTTTTGATGGACTCCCGAGTTGGTGATGGACAGGGAGGCCTGGCGTGCTGCAGTTCATGGGGTTGCAAAGAGTTGGACACGACTGAGCGACTGAACTGAACTGAATTGAATGTCTCATTTTGATATCTATCAACTTCAACTGGCCTACCTGACCGTGGAGACTAGTCCAGTGAGAAGTTTTCAGCACAAAACTTCACATACCACTTTTGACACCTTGGTCAGTCACGGCACCTTCTGCATACACTGCACAAATCTTTGTTGTGTTTCAGTTGTATTTTACCCTTCTTGAAATAATAAAGCATAATAGGCCAAGAGAGCTATTTTTTTCTTCTATCTTCAATATTATATAAAAATTCACAAAATTTTATATTTTTCTGATTGCATCCTGATATAACAGCTGTCACAGTATAATCTAACAAAATTGTTTTGAATGAAGTTCATGACACTGTACAGGAGACAGGAATCAAGACCATTCCCCTGGAAAAGAAATGCAAAAAAGCAAAATTGACCCCACAGACCCCTCTGTCCATGGGATTCTCCAGGCAACAATACTGGACTGGGTTGCCATTTCCTCCTCCAGGGGATCTTCCCCACCCGGGGATCAAACCCAGGTCCCCTGCACTGCAGGCAGATTCTCTACCATGTGAGCCACCAGAGAAGTCATTAGGTCCCCTAATAACCGTTAGAAAAGCACAAACCTATGTCTGTTGTGCAGACTCTGCTTCCACACGATTCCCCCACCTCCACCTGCGCCGCAGGCCGTCTTCCGGGTTGATGGCTATTGCTGCCCCTGAACATGTCCTGAATAGAGACCCTGAAGCTGTCAGTGTATGTGGGCAAACTGTCCTACCCAGCAGACCTGAAGCAGCCCCGCGGGGGTGACTCAAAGGACAGGAGACAGTCGAGGTTCCCCAAACATACGTCTAGAACAGAACACCCTTTTATCAAATGTCATCTTTAAGAATTGACAGGTACTTTGTAATATCCCTGAAGGTTGCTTCTAGTCTCCATGAATCACCAGGGAGCAAAACGTGGGTGTGCTCTTGTATACCAACTCTATGTGTCACTCAAGGATATCAACAAACCTGATTACCCTTAAACTCTAAAATGTGTATTGGGGGATTAGAAATCACCATATCCTGGGCTTATCATCAGTTACGTAGCCATCTCTCTCTCTCTCACATGCTGTAGTATGTTAATAGGAAAAGATGACATAAAATGCATTGTATGTTTTAATCTTTAGAATATGGTCTAAATAAGGCATTTCCTAGATTGTCTGAAATGTGGTACATAACTTATTTTACCTCATGAAATCCTTGGGTGTTAATGTTCTCGTTTTACTGACTGTTCCAGTAAGTATTGCAGTTGTCCACTGAGGATACATACCAGAATCCCCATTTCCTAGGTCTTTGTTTTCTCCAAATAAGCCACTCTTTCCTGTACTCTAAGGTGTATTTCCTGTTGGTTTCTGTATGTTCACAATGAATAGTTTGTAATAAAGTACTCTTCTATTACAGAAAGTTATCCAAGCCTTTTTCGGGCCTGGTCATTGGCAGCAGAGGGCCAGGCATGGAGCAGTGACAACTTCTAACCTGAAGAAAGGAAGAGGCTTCATTGCTTAAATGCTGAAACTGTAGTTACTACAGGACTTCATTTATCTGTAGTTGTTTTTTTTTTTTAAATTGGAGTATAGTTGCTTTACAACGTACTATTGGTTTCTGCTGTAGGACAAAGTGAATCCGCTATATGTATACACACTTCCCACTTGAATATCCCTCCCACGCCCACCCCTGTTCCACCTGGCTTGGTCGTCACAGAGCACCAAGCTGAGCTCCTGTGCTAAGCAGCAGCTTCCCACCAGCTACGTGTTTATACACGGGTGTGTGTGTGTGTGTGTGTGTGTGTGTGTGTGTCAGTTGCTCAGTCGTGTTCCGTTCTTTGCAACCCCATGGGCTATATTCTGCCAGGTTCCTCTGTCCTTGGAATTCTCCAGGCAAGAATACTGCAGTGGGTAGCCATTCCCTTCTCCAGGGGACCAGTGAGAGGTGATACCTCATTGTAGTTTTGATCCACATTTCACTAATAATTATTAATGTAGAGCATCTTTTCATGTGCCTCTTAGCCAGCTGCATGTCTTCTTTGGAGAAATGGCTGTAGACGTCTTAGCTGCTTTATAGTATTCGCTGAGTTTAAGTAGGGCATCGTAATACAAGTCAGGTAACTTTTTCATTGGTTCAAGGAATATTGAGTACCAAGCACTATCTAGGTGATTGGGACATGATGTTGAATAAAAGAGAAAAATATCCCTGTCCTCTCAGAGCTTTTCTATCCTTTACACATGACATTCAATTCCTTGACAGATTCCGTCTACATCTGCCTTCAGAAATACACGTGGAAGTATTTACTCTTTGCCATCTCCCTCCCCACAGCTAATTCCCTGGTCCAAGCCACCAGCATCTCTGAATAACGGCCTCCGACTTGATCTTTCTACTCGCCCACCCACTCCCCCACACACCCCAGCCCCCAAGCCCCACCCAACAGTCCAAGTGATCCTTTACCATATAGGTCAGGTTATTTCTCTCCTCTTCTCAAAACCTCGAGTGGCTTCTTGTCCTAAACAACAGCCAAAGGATGGCAACAGTGGCTACAAGCCACCCCAGGGGCCCCCTGCACCCCAGCCAGAACCCCTCCGGCCTCACGAGGTGTGGCTTCCTCCTCTCTCTTCCGCCTGCAGCCACCCTGGCCTCCTTGCTCATATGGACCACCTGACCTCAAGACATCTGACTTACAGTTTGCTCCATGGTATTCTTTCCTCCAGCATCTCTTATCTTATCTCTGCTTTATTTTTCTTCTTAAAAATTTTTGTTTTATTTTGTATTGGAGCATGGCCAATTAACCAACAATGTTGTGATAGTTTCAGGTGAACAGAAAAGGGACTCAACCATACTTATCCATGTATCCATTCTCCCCGAAACTCCCCTCCCGTCAAGGCTGCCCAATAACATTGACCAGAGTTCCATGTGCTGTAACAGTAGGTTCTTGTTGGTTATCCATTTTAAATATGTCTACTTTAAGATCATCAGAATAAGTCATATGATATATGAAATAATATATTTTTTACTTCTTTCTTTTAGTCCTCTCCTTCTCCTCTGCTCCTCTGTCCCTCTCCCCTCCTCATATAGGCTCTTTGGGAAGAAGGATTTCATTGGCTGGGGATCATTACTATATATATTCAATAATACTGGTTGAGAGCTGGGGATCATTACTATATATATATTCAATAATACTGGTTGAGAGAATGAAACTGACCTATTTCGGTTGCTAGTGTAATAGGCATTACTCTAATTTCTTCAATAATAACGTTAACATGTAGCATGTTCTTAACTGGCACCAGGCAAAATTCCAGCACTTTATACATATACGAGCTCACAAACAGCCCTCAAGGGCAGTTTCATTCACTCACCCACTGTACAGATGAGAACACTGAAGGACAGGGAGTGAAGCCACTTGGCACAGTCACACAGCAGAGCTGGATTTGCAATCAGCGCTTTGGCTCTAGAGTTAGTGAATGTCAGGACACTTCAGCATGAGTCCAGTGTTAGAAACATAGATTCGTACATGCATCCCTTTTTTTAAAGATAAGAGAGAAGGACCTACTAAAGGATACTCTGAAGAAATATGCAAGAATTGAAAGAATTGGCTTATTTTTCCTTCTGACATGCACCAAAACTGAGTTATTCACCTGGAAGGAAGGTTCTGGAGAAGGCAATGGCACCCCACTCCATCCAGTACTCTTGCCTGGAAAATCTCATGGACTGAGAAGGCTGGTAGGCTGCAGTCCATGGGGTCTCAACGAGTCGGACACGACTGAGCGACTTCACTTTCACTTTGTTGGAAGAGCTAAACAGTTCTTCCTCTGCCTGTTCAAAGTGAATGGCAGACATCCTCTTTCTTCACCACCCATAGCTTTTCCAAGGAAACTCACAACACCCTATATCTTAACCCACAAGTTAGAGAGTATCAGTTAAGGCAGATGTGTATGTAAATATCCTTATAAAGAGCATATACAGATTTTTCTTAGTTAATCTTTCAAATTTTATAATTAGTATTGGATGAGTAATAAAAATTGTTTTGCAAATGCTATCAGCAAGCTTCTGGATATTTTTTCCCCCTGACATATAGACTAGATTTTCTGCAGTGAAATCCTATGCAGGCTGACGAATCGCTTTGAAACTGCTAAATTATATGAGGACTTCTTTCAGTCCCACTATTTAGTAGAATAAACATCACACTGAATTTTTTTTAATTCACTTAAAAAGATGGGGTAGAGGGATAAATTGAGAGGTTGTGATTAATAGATACACACTACTGTTTATAAAACAGATAACCAACAAGAGCATACTGTATAGCACAGGAAACTGCTCAACACTCTGTAATAACCTATTTGGGAAAATAATCTGAAATAAGAGTGGATATTTGTATATAAATAACAGATTCACTTTGCTGTACACCTGAAAACAATACATTGTAATTCAATTACACTCCAATATAAAATATAAAGAAATAAACAGAAAAAAATTCTAATTAAGCCATCCACACCGCATGGTGCTCCTTTCCCCTACCATGAAGCATGTGTTCCGGTTATCTTTATCTTCCTCTGTTCTCACGCCTCACAGAATCATAAAGGATAGGGGAAGACAGGGGAAAGGGAAGAAGACAAGCCCACAGCTTGAGTCTCATTTGCCCAGCCTGGGGTTCAGAGTGTCCGCTGTGTGCCCGCTGGTAAAGCAAGCCCTTAGGGAAGATATTACTATGAAGGACCAAGGAGCAACCTAAGAAGACTTGACCGTAAGGAAAAAGGGTTTGCAGACTTAGAGTGCTGCTCAAGTAGGATGAGAACATCCTTCTGGGGAAAGGCAGTTTTAAGCCAGACATAAAATCTGTTGCCATCTGATATCCCAACTCAGTCCTTGTAAACTATTAGTGAAGTCCAAGAGGAAGAAAACAGGAACAGCTATTTGCCCATAAACTCCGTTCAACATTATGGGACCCTGGCTTGGCAACCGTTGCACAGTGGCACATGAGAAAGGGAGGTGTTGCCACGTTGAGGGTTGTCAGAACAGTGGACGTGGGGCCAGTGGGATGATGGCTTGGCACAGTGGGCAGCTGTGTCCCAGGGGGGCCTCCATGGAGCTGTCAGGGATAAACCGTCCGTTACCACCAGGATNACTCCGTTCAACATTATGGGACCCTGGCTTGGCAACCGTTGCACAGTGGCACATGAGAAAGGGAGGTGTTGCCACGTTGAGGGTTGTCAGAACAGTGGACGTGGGGCCAGTGGGATGATGGCTTGGCACAGTGGGCAGCTGTGTCCCAGGGGGGCCTCCATGGAGCTGTCAGGGATAAACCGTCCGTTACCACCAGGATCTCATAGGCTTTGAGGCGTCAGGAAGTGTCACCACTGACAGGATCCAGAAGCAGAAAGAATGGGTTCTGTTCTGAGTGAAAGTGAAGTCGCTCAGTCGTGTCCGACTCTTTATGGCCCCGGGGACTGTAGCCCTCCAGGCTCCTCCGTCCGTGGGATTCTTCAAGCAAGAATACTGGAGTGGGGTGCCATTTCCTTCCCCATCTGTTATGACTACCTGTGGGAATATACCCAATAATGCCCTGGGGGGATGGGATGGGGCTTCTGAAGAAGTTCAAAGCTGTTGGCAATAGTGACGTTGAAAACTCAGCCTCTCTGCACCAGTACCGACCCGAATCTCAGAGACAAAGTTTTGGGTGAAGTAGAAAAGAATAGCTCTGCTGCTTTGCCAGGCAAAGGAGGACACACTGGGCTACTGCCTTGAAAAAGTGTGTGTCCCGACCGGGGAGGATTTGGTGAGGAATTTACTTTATTTTTTGGGCTCCAAAATCACTGCAGATGGTGACTGCAGCCATGAAATTAAAAGACGCTTACTCCTTGGAAGTCAGTCCATGGGGTCGCAAAGAGTCGGACACGACTGAGCGACTTCATCTCATCTCTCATCTCATGCAGAGTACATCATGAGAAACACTGGACTGGAAGAAGTACAAGCTGGAATCAAGATTGCCAGGAGAAATATCAGTAACCTCAGATATGCAGATGACATCACCCTTATGGCAGAAAGTGAAGAGGATTTAAAAAGCCTCTTGATGAAAGTGAAAGAGGAGAGTGAAAAGGTTGGTGTAAAGCTCAACATTCAGAAAACTAAGATCATGGCATCTGGTCCCATCACTTCATGGGAAATAGATGGGGAAACAGTGGAAACGGTGTCAGACTTTATTTTTTGGGGCTCCAAAATCACTGCAGATGGTGATTGCAGCCATGAAATTAAAAGACGCTTACTCCTTGGAAGGAAAATTATGACCAACCTAGATAGCATATTCAAAAGCAGAGACATTACTTTGCCGACTAAGGTCCATCTAGTCAAGGCTATGGTTTTCCAGTGGTCATGTCTGGATGTGAGAGTTGGACTGCGAAGAAAGCTGAGAACCAAAGAATTGATGCTTTTGAACTGTGGTGTTAGAGAGGACTCTTGAGAGTCCCTTGGACTGCAAGGAGATCCAACCAGTCCATTCTGAAGGAGATCAGCCCTGGGATTTCTTTGGAAGAAATGATGCTAAAGCTGAAACTCCAATACTTTGGCCAACTCATGCAAAGAGTTGATTCATTGGAAAAGACCCTGATGCTGGGAGGGATTGGGGGCAGAAGGAGAAGGGGACAACAGAGGATGAGATGGCTGGATGGACCGACTTATGTCCATCACCGACTCGATGGACATGAGTCTGGGTGAACTCCAGGAGTTGGTGATGGACAGGGAAGCCTGGCATGGTGTGATTCATGGGGTCATAAAGAGTCGGACATGACTTAGCAACTGAACTGAACTGAACTGAAAGACAACTAAGGGGCTTCCCTGGTTGTTCAGACCCTAAAGAGTCAGTCTGCAATGCGGGAGCCCCAGGTTTGATCACTGTGTTGGGAAAATCCCCTACAGAAGGAAATGGNATTCATGGGGTCATAAAGAGTCGGACATGACTTAGCAACTGAACTGAACTGAACTGAAAGACAACTAAGGGGCTTCCCTGGTTGTTCAGACCCTAAAGAGTCAGTCTGCAATGCGGGAGCCCCAGGTTTGATCACTGTGTTGGGAAAATCCCCTACAGAAGGAAATGGCAACCCACTCCAGTACTTTGGCATGGCCAATCCCCTGGAGGGAGCATTACTAGAACCATTTTAAAGGAAAAAAAAAAAAACTAACAATTCTTTTGGTCAACCTAATATTACCCTGATATACAATTTTCCTGTGTATTTTAATTCTGATTATTTCCAAATAAAAAGGGAAACATCTCAGGGTAGCACAGGATGCGAAGGAGGGAGGAGGGAATGTAGAAAGGAGTTTCTTTACAGCAAGGCAGACTCCGCAGAACTTAAGGCACCTGAGCGAAGTGGCTTAACATTTCTTTCAATGCCAAGAAGGCAGTCTCAGACATATTTTCTTTAAAATCCAAGTCTTGAGTCATACCTAATGTCCCTTCTAGTTTTAAATTCCCAGAGTTCTAATGTTCCTGAATTTTCACCTTGACTTTATTTAGCCCTTGCTTGTGTGAGTTTGAATGTTGTTGTCGTTCAGTTGCTAAGTCACATCTGACTCTTTGTGACCCATTGGACTGCAGCATGCCAGGCTCCTCATCCTTCACTATTTCCCAGAGTTTGTTCAGACTCATGTCCATTGAGTCAGTGATGCCACCCAACCATCTCATCCCTTGTCGTCCTCTTCTTATCCTGCTCTCAATCTTCCCCAGCATCAGGGTCTTTTCTAAATAAGTCAACTCTTCACATCAGGTGGCTAAAGTATTGGTGCTTCAGCTTCAGCGTCAGTCCCTCCAATGAATATTCGGAGTTTGAATGATCCACCTGATTTGTCTCCAGCTTCCCTACCTTTTGTGTTCCTCTGAAACAGAAGTATGACCAGTCAACTCTAGCTGACTATCAGAAAAAAATGGTCAGATACTTAGAAGTGGGCAAAAGAAATAGTTGGGTGTCCACCCTTGGTATGTAGGGCATTATCTGGCTGATCTCTGGGGGATTACTGGATTCTTGGCCTTCCCTGGTGGCTTGGATGGTAAAGAATCTGCTTGCAGTGGGAGAGACCTGGGTTTGATCCCTGGGTTGGGAAGATACCTTGGAGAAGGAACAGCTATTCACTCCAGTATTCTGGCCTCAAGAATTCCATGGACAGAGGAACCTGGCAGGCTACAGTCCACGGGGTTGCTAAGAGTCGGACATGACTGAGCGACTTTCACTCACTCACTGGATTCTAGAGAAGTTTCACCTTTGGATAGTTTCTACCGACTAGGCTATTTTGGAACTCTATAGTGGGAGAATGAAGTTGTTGAAAATTGAGACTAATGCACGTGATTCTTTTCCGGAACAATGTAAATAAATTTTATCTTCTAAGTATACACATGATTTTAGACCCATAGAAAAGGTTATGCCCCAATTTACATTTTATGGCCTTGCAGGATCTCAACCCTCTATTCATCTATTCATTTCCACATTCCTGACTGCCTGATCTTCAAATTCTCCAGTAACATCTTAATGATTCCCCCTTTAAATATAGAGACAAATAAAACATTTGAGTTCTGTTCAATTTATATAAAAGTTATGATTTTATCATCATGAAGATTATACTTGAGCAGCAATTTAGCTAATGAGGTATGTGTGTATGTGTGTGTGTGTGTGTGTGAGAGAGAGAGAGAAAGAGAGAGAATTACTAAAACCCTCCTTGCTCATTTTGGTAACATTTATTACCATAAGTAATCAATTGCCCCCACTGGGCTTTAGCTGTATCCACATTAAATTAGTATATTGTGTCTAATTTAGAAAGTTCATCATCACCTAGGTGAACTGCTTTGCAGTTCTACAGGGTTCAAGAAAGATCATGGAAGTTGGCATTTAATGTAATTATAGAGTAATTATTACCATCTGTAAAAAAAAAAAAATCTGTGCATAAAGCAGCTACATGAAACATTGTCTTCAAACTACAGGGAGGTTGTGAAATGGCTAATTGGTTCAATTATCATTTCCTCCCACACAAGGTGTTCAGTCCTTGAATCTTTCCCTGGCTTAGATGAAGAGCCAGTTTAGCGTGCATCCCCTCAGTGGAAGAAATGGTGAGAGATACTGATAGGAAATAGTTCATGTAATGTGAATTTGACAACTCTGAAAAAATTGTTGTTCCGTGCGGAAATCTTGTGTTCCTAAGAAAGTAATCAATGTAATTCCAATTCCATCTTAGTCTTTTAGGATCTGCATTAACCTCTATTTTGGCTGCAGGCTTTCCAATAAATGGGTATGAGATAATTACTGTTCATATTTTGGAATCAAAGACATTACTGCTTCAGCTAATCTCACAGAAATCTAGTCAGGGGGTTCATACTCAATCCTGAAGAGATACAGGCATAGAACCCTTCTTAATTCAATCCAATCTATATTTCTCCTTAAAATATATTAATACTGAATGTACCCTGTATAATCTTAATCATACCTTCCTGAATTATCAGGGGATAGGCATGGATTACAAATTAACCTCCCACCACTTTCTTCTCTCTGCTAATAGGTTTTAGATTCACATATTAGATATTAAAAGTCAATTCTTACTGAAATGAAAACCTCATAAAACTATTTTCCCCTGTGGAAAGGGTGATAAAGTAAGAAGGTAGGCAAGAGATAGAGTCTATTGTTCTTTGCTGTAATTACAAAGGATATATAAATTATTGTTTGTAAAATCCATAATAAATGGAATTTATGGAATCAAAAATTTTTATGGTGTAGAGATACTTTTTCTTTTGGTCTTCCCAGGTGGTTAGATGGCAAAGAATCTGCCTGCCAATGCAGGAGAGGCAGGTTAGATCCCTGAGTCGAGAAGATCCTTGGAGAAGGAAAGAGACCTACTCCAATATCCTTGCCTGGGAAATCCCATGGACCGAGAAGCCTGGTGGGGTGCAAAAGAGTTGAACACAGCTTAGTGACTAAACAACAACAATATTTTCTTTTACATCTCATTTTTAAAATCTTAGAACATGGTGTTTATTATATTTGTCCATTTTCTCCTTGAATGAAATAGAAAATAGACCTTGCTCTTTTTAAATTATTGAGATCTTGCAATGTTATCCTGAACATTCTTGGTTTTTGAACAGTGATCCCTAGGAAGGCAAAAGGATAGAAGACTTAGAAAAATCCAGGATCACCATAAAACAGTGAGTCCTTTAGAGTTGTGCAGTATGTAACCTACGCAACTGTATCTTTCAGTCCTGAATATTGTTGAGCCTAACAGTGAGGACTGGACTTCAGGCAAAATGACAGTGGGTGCCTACTTTGGATGATCAGATCTCAGAGGTTCCTGGATTGCTTCAACCCAGTCTGCATCCTTCATTCAGCACTGTGAATGACTGGCTCATACTTGCTCCCAGCTTGAAAAAAAAGAGGTGGAAGCATCCCTAAGAGCACAATGCGTTCCTGCTCTGATTCAGCTGAAGAGTAATTTGCTGTTGATACATATGAGTGACAACTGGCTCTGGATAGGACTGCTACTTTCCTCTCACAGCTGTCAAGAAACGCCGTGGAGGAATAATGACAGCCCCAAGACCAACAGCCCGGTCAGCCTGGGAAGGCCCAGCATGTGGGCTGGAAGTGACAGTCACTCAGGCACGTCTTAGTCTTTGCCACCCAGGGACAGTAGCCCACCAGGCTCCTCTGTCCATGGCAGAGCCATTCTCCAGGCAAGAAAACTGGAGCAGGTAGCCATTCCCTTCTCCAGGGGATCTTCCTAACCAAGGGATCGAACCTGGGTCTCTTGCATTGCAGGCAGATTCTTTCCCATCTGAGCCACCAGTGAATCCTCATGGTCTGGAAGAGCCTGATCCAATCACCAGCCCCATGGGGTGGTGTCCTTGGTTGTGTCTCCAGGTGTAGGGAATACAGGGGACAGGGGATAGGGTGAGGGCGGGGTGGGGAAGGAAGCTGCGACTCGAACCACGAGATCACTGCAGGTCTCCGGCTCTGTGCAGCACACTCCTTCCAGCTCAGTTCCTGCTTGCTGGTCTCATATAAGGAAAGAAATCTGCATTCCTTGCCTGTGTCTCTTGACAACTTCCTGTCAGTCACTCTTCCCTGAGACAGCCACCCACCCGCACATGCCTGGAATTCAAATCAACATCAACAGCATCATCTACATTCCTGATAGGAAGTCTTGTTGTCATTTGTTTCTTTGTTCTAAAAATACAGAGCAGAAAATGGAGGGCAGGAGAGGGAAGCAGAGGAAAAGAGCCTTGCTATTTGACTGCTATAATTAGTTATTCCTGTTAATAGAGGTTTTACATATTTTTTTTTTTTTTCTTTTTTCTCTGCAAGATTGACTTCGCTGTTGCAACTCATAATTATGGGCCTGTTCTTAGTAATATAAGCTATTGATTTGCCTCCTTTTAGCAGTAAATTCTTAACGACAGGAATGATCTCTCATTGATTTCTTTGGTTTGATGCCCAGGATATGGCTGAGACACATAAAAGAATTTTGGATATACATTTTGATTATGAGATGATTCAGAACACATCTTTTAACTTTAGAGTTGGAGGGGTTCCCTGAATCCACCTGCCAATGCAGGAGACGCAGGTCCAATCCCTGGGTTGAGAAGATTCCCTGGAGAAGGAAATGGTAATCCACTCCAATATTCTTGCCTGGGAAATCCCATGGACCGAGGAATCTGGTGGTTTACAGTCCATAGGGTCGCAGAAGATTCGGACACAACTTAGCAGCTAAACAACACTTAACTTTTTAAGTTTTCTGTCTATGAAAAAGAAAGTGTAAATAATTGTGAATAAAATGTTTTTAAAAATGTACCCACTTTATATGGTTACTGGTTGTATTGATTTATGCAGGCTGCTAGCAAAGGGCCTGGTAGACAGCAGATGACCAAGAAAGAGTCATTGTGATTATTACTATTATTATTAGCATAAATTAGAAATGCAAAGATTAGCCTTCAGAGCTTATAACTAGGTGTGATGCCATGTACTGATCTAAGGACGAGGAGACTGTTAGAGGGGAAAGTCTTGCTCTCCTCCAGGTCTGGACCTACTCTGGAGGAGAAAAGAGCAGCTAGAGGTGGAATAATAATCACAACCAACAGCTTCAACTTCTCAGGTATCTAATATACATCCTTTATCTTCATTTCATTTAGTGTTTGTAATAATTCTGCAAAGTAGTTATTTTCCCCATTTTTAAGATAATTTTTTTTTAGAGCAGCTTTCAACTTACAACAAAATTCGGAGGGAGGTACATAGATTTCCCATACACCCTCTGCCTCTACATATGCATCAGTTCAGTTCAGTCGCTCAGTCATGTCCGACTCTTTGCGACCCCATGAATCGCAGCACGCCAGGCCTCCCTGTCCATCACCAACTCCCAGAGTTCACTCAGACTCACATCCATCGAGTCCGTGATGCCATCCAGCCATCTCATCTTCTGTCGTCCCCTTCTCCTCCTGCCCCCAATCCCTCCCAGCATCAGAGTCTTTTCCAATGAGTCAACTCTTC